>JABWDY010043752.1:15913-27855 GCA_013358455.1 Thalictrum thalictroides | reverse complement strand
TTCAGTGAATTGTTTTTCAAGCCTGTTTGATACTAATTGATAGGAAGAGTGCTTTGAAATTCTGTTTCTGTTTATTGAAATTAGATAAATCAAATAAAGTAAGAATGAATTGTGAAGTGGATTCGCCTTTCAACTCTTGAACCGATTGTCAAGTTCACGGTTTTGTGTTTCCCATTGTCATGTATGAATAATGAAACCTTAACAAAACTGCAGGATTCTTTCATGTTTCAAGCTAAATGCTTTCGAGTATCTCAACCTTCCATTTGATTCATCACCTGAAGATGTGAAGAGGCAGTACCGTAAGGTAAATTTAACATAAATATAAACTGCAAAATTAGTTTATCATGACAAGTTCTTTTTCTTATATTTGCTGCTCAACTCTTGTAGTTGTCTTTGCTGGTTCATCCTGATAAATGCAAGCATCCACAAGCAAAGGAAGCATTTGGAGGTATTTCAACATACAGTAATCTTTCATATTTATCTTAGAATAGAGTTAAGCTTTTGACTTTATTACTCTATGAATGAAAGTGCAAATCTTTCCCTCTTGGTCTCTTGTTTTCTTGCACAAACACAACTAGGGAACCAGGATCATATTTGAAGGAATCACTTTAGAGATTTACCTTTTGGTAAACCCAGAACTCTAGAAGTAATACTGAAGTCGATGAATCCTCCATTAATCTGGTTTCTAAATTTGATGATCCCAAACCACTTTAGAAAACTATTTCATCTTATTATCGGATGTTTTGTTGAATAGTGTGTTAGTGGAGTTGTCTGAAATAGGCTTGGCAGACAATTTTTGTGGAGCATACATTCAATTCGATCCATTGTAGGGGTTTTAGTTGATTTGCATAGAAGAAAGAGAGAGAACTTGTGGATACATGAAGGAAGAGAGAATTTGTGAAGTCTTACCCGAGTTATTTCCACATTGCTGCATGTTATTTGTGTCTTGCATTTCTTGGTCATTTGACGGAAAAATTCCTCGAATTGTGGCCTGGTGGGGTAGTTGATATGTTGTGGATTAGGGTTTATTTGAACTTTAATGGTGCTCCTAGGGGATTGGGTAATAGCTTCATGCTATTTATCTCTATGTATAGCTCCTAATATTTTTGAATCTTCATATGTTTAACTATCAACTGATAATGAATTTGTTACTCTTGAGCAGCATTGGCAAAAGCCCAGCAGTTATTGCTTGAACCTCAGGAAAGGGAATATCTACTTAGTCAAGTTAATGCAGCGAAAGGTGATAATTGAAGAACATCTTGTCTTTTTAACAGCTGATGTTTATTCTACTTAGAAAGTTTGCACAAGGGAGGCTTTAACTGAATTGTATTTGTTGAAAACCAGTTACTCTAAAAGCTCGAACTTGTAGAGAGTGGCTACCACAATGTATATCAACCGGAATACCGGATAAACTGGTAGGCCACACATGCCTAACCAATGAGGTGGACTTTGCCACTATCATAACTGGGTCACGGGCTGCACACACGGTTAGGCCCATAGTCCTAACCAAACATGGGATGGATCCACCAAAACTCCCCCTCAACAACATATTTATTTATAAAATTTTGTTGCACAAACTCGAACCCGTGACCTCCAAAGACTGAACCGTTCTGATACCATGTTGAAAACCAGTTACTTTAAAAGCTCGAACTTGTAGAGAGTGTCTACCACAATGTATATTAACCGGAATACCGGATAAACTGGTAGGCCACACATGCCTAACCAATGAGGTGGACTCTGCCACTATCATAAGGGTCACATGCCGCACACACGGTTAGGCCCGTAGTCCTAACCAAACATGGGGTGGATCCACCAACAGTATTATTGCTTCAAATTTAGACAGGTCTTTTTCAATAGTTTTTAGTCGATATTGAGTTTTCTTTAGTACGTTTCATGTGGCCGAATTCTTGTCTTGCGTTTTAACATAAAATATAAATTCCATGTTTGGGTGGGGATGTGGGGTTATAGTTATTGTTACACATGATGATATCTTGAGTTCTTCAAAACTATGGAATTTTTCCATTTCTTTTCCTTTGTTTTTGATAAACAATTAAGATGTACTGAGTTTTGTTTGCTGAGAAAGTGCCATCTCACATGCAATGAATTGCAGAAGAACTCCGATCAAAGAGGAAAAAGTTGTTAAAGAAAGACAATGCTTCTAAGTTAAAGTCACAGGTTGACGAGGTAAGATGACGCTACACATGTTTCTGATAAATAATTTTAATGGTAGACTCACTTTTTTCCTAATGACCATCTGGATCTAGAATCATTGATGGCTGTCAAATTATATTCTACATTTAGTAAGTGGCACATTCACATAAGCTTGGGAGTATGATGGTTAGACTCAATGTCGTTCGGTCAAAACTGGGCATGCATGAAAAGAGCCCCTTGTTAACTTTTTTTATGTGTGAAGCATCCATCCAGCCTCTGACTTGAAATATACTCTCCTTTGTTGGGCTCTCAACTGTGAAATTAGGGTAAACTTTTAATGACTTACATGTAATGTTGAAAGTTTGGTTATTGTTTGTAAATAAATGGTTTTTGATAGGTTCAAATGATTAATGTAATTCTTGGTCCCAGAAATGTTGGTATTCTATTTCCCAAGTGATGCAACCAGTTATGATATATAGTTTTAAGCTGCGTGCGAAGTTGGCAGGAATGGCTGACCTGGAAAATCCTCCTGAAAGCAGGATGGACTTTTTGTTTAATTTCTTATATTGACACCGAGTTTGTCTTACCAAGTACCAACCTCTATTACAAAATCCTCCCTTAATCTTCATTTCCTCTTATGCATATAAAAAAAATTATAAGAAAACAGTCCTAAGGTGATTGCTCAGTAGCATCACTATGTTGAACTCTTATAGTTATGTAGTTAGACTGACTTTTGTGCTCCACGATATAGGGTAAGTATGAGCAGCAGTATGAGAAATCAGATGAGTACCAACAACAACTGAAGCTGAAGGTGCGGGAACTATTAACAGAACACGAATGGCGCCGGAGGAAAATGCAGATGAGGGTATACTGAATGATGATAAGACCACACTATTTGTTTCCTTTTCTTTTGTTATATTGTATAGTCACTGTTTCTGATGTAGATTTCAGAAGAAGAAGGAAGGTTGAAAAAGGATGAAGAAGAAACGAAAGAAATGTGGAAAAAGAAGCGTGAGCATGAGGAACAGTGGGAAGGGACAAGAGAAAAAAGGGTTTGTTATCAGTTTTTACCATTTCCCAATTGCTGTAAATATTATTCTGGCAATTTAGTAGACGACACACTGCTATCTTTGTGTGGTACTACATGCTGCTGTTCTGTTTCTACCTATGTCTTACTTAAGTGGTAATTGTTTATGTTTGATTATATTTGCAGGTATCCAGCTGGAGAGACTTCATGAAAACAGGAAAGAAGGTGAGGATACACCTGAGCTACTGAAGTTTTTGTGTGAGAGCGATTTGGAGGTTTGTTCTGAAATTTGAACATGTGTATGCCATCTGTTTTTGCAGGCCAAGAAAGGGGAGATACGCCCCCCAAAGCTCAAGACGGAAGATCCCAACAAATCTTATGTTCAAAGACCAGTGAAACGGGGGTGAAAGAGATGATGTTACTGGTCTGGCATATTTGAGATTGCGGTGAGGCAAGTGTAGGTTTAAAGTTGGTTCCATCAATTCCTGTCTTTGGTGTAGAAGCTTGATGGGTTTAAAGTTGATAGATGCAACAGGCTTTGAATTCATCTCTGCATGTTACAAGCATGGGATATGTTTCGTCAAGGAAGAATAAAGGCTATACTTCTATTTATTGACTAAAATTTGCATAACAATCCTTGTACTTTTTCTCAAGTTAATCAAGACTCACAGGAGCCTACGTAAATTGTTTGTATTGAAGATTCTCCTAACTTGTAATTTGAGATATCTTATATTGATGAAGTTGAATGCTAGTACACGAGTGTTGAGATTCTCAATGTAATGTTTGAGGTTTTATCCATAGACTGGGAGTTGTTTGGACAGAAAAATTCGAACATATAGTGTGGGAAATGATATTTAGGGTGTGATGGACGTCTAGAATTTTTTTTCTTCTTCTTTTGGCTATGGCTAATGAGATAGAGATATATACTTCTTCTATTGTGAGTTGTAAAGTTTTAGCTTTATAATCCGTTTTTATACATTTACTCGAAGCAGAAGCATCTGATTAAAATGGAGTTGAGACTATAGTTGAAAATTCCGAATAATGCCGAAATTTCGGTTTCAAAAATACCAGATTTTCAACCAGAATATATGGAGCTTTCAACCAATATGGAGCTGGAGCCGTGAATATTCGTAAATTTTGAATATTTCCTACGGAATTGGTGCGTTTATTATACCAGATATATTCCACCTATCGTACCGTGCTGAACACTAGAAAACAATAATAGTTCGCCGGATATTCGCAAAATTTAACGACATTTTTTTATCTATGGTTGAGACATTTTTCATTTAAAAGTTCAAATGCGCATGGAACCTAGGATGATTAAGTGGCTTGGGTAGGCACTAGGGAGCTAAAGGCAGATATTTTGAAATCTGAATTTAAAATGTAAAGAAAAATCGGATAAAACCAAAATCGTCAAAACACGACTCCGCGGACAGCGATGTTGACAATATCTCGAGATCCGGAACGAAACGTTACGATGTTGGGCACACTCGTCGAGCTAAATAACAATAATTAAAAACGTTAAAACGATAAGTTGTCTTTAGGATTTGTTTTTACCGTGGTTCCGATACTGCGTTTTCTCTCGCACAATCGTTCCGATAACCGATCCTTTCATCTTCCCGAAACTCTACCCGATATTGTACAGATTGTGATTTTCAGAGCTCAAAGAAGCAAATCATTGATCTAATGTATGTTACTTAAACCCTAGAAACCCCAATCAATCGGTTGCAGTTTTTGTTTCGAAATTTCTCTTTGTAACTTGTATAGATTTCTTAGTTTGTTTTTGGTCTGAGTTGTCTTATATACTTTTCAGATTCACTTTAACGAAGCAGGATCTTCTGTGTCGGACTTGTTGTTTTGTGTCGGAGGAGAATTTTTTCACGAGTAAGTCCGATTTGAGTTTTTTTGTTAGAAAGAAACCTTTTATCTGAGCTTTCTGTTAATGAAATCAGATTCACTTTGTATGCTGGTTTTGGATTTGTTTTTATTTAGAAAAATCGAGTTTTTCTTTTAATTAAGATTAATTCAATATTCATACTGATTAGATCAGTAGTTCACTTGCTTGTCAGTGATTGGTTTTGAACAAATTATAATTTTTAAAGCTTGACATTTTTAAAATTATGTTTGTACTTAGTAGTGTTGCAGGCTTGCAGCTGTTATAATGTTGAATATTGAACTTGGTCAATGTGAAATTCATATGATAAATTTGTTTTGCAAATCACTTAAAAATTGATTGCTTTATCATTTTCCAAAGTATTGTGTTTAGTGCTACTGGCGATAGTGAATTTAGGAGAACTAAGACTAAGAGTGTGTTTGATTAGCAGCACACTTTCAAGGCTTCTCAGCTTCTATATCTAGACATTGAAAATTTGTGTATGAAATTATTTGACCCCTACGAGTGCTGTCCAGTGAAAAGCTTCTAATGTATATCATGAAGTTATTGTATACAAAAGAAAAAATGGCATGTACATTAATAAATTGAAAAGATATATAATCAAACACAACATAAGACTATATCTTGTGAATTTCTTTCAAAAGAAATGTTGAGATATAGACATTACAATTTACTTCTTTCTTACCTGCATACTCTACCTTTCTTTCTTTATTGCTCAATAAAACACATTGCTGTAATATTGGGGAGTTTGGGGTTTTGATTTGAAATGTCATGCGATAACGTCACTTGCATTTGATACCGACACTCCATATAATGTGCTTTTGTTTTGAAATTGCTTTTGAAGTGGACTGGTTGACATGAATCCCTAGTTTGCTTGGCAAGCATTAGTGTATTAATGTAGTATTGAATGTGTTCTGTTTTTTTTTTTTTTAAGGAACTTGCAAATGTTTTAATAAATAACATTTTACATATAATGATGAATGCCATTTCTCATTACTAATAGCTGCAAACTTGATTTCTTCAACTTACCATCTCAACGAGAATACACTGCTTGTCATACAGCGTTTTTTTAATATTCGTTCATTGTCACATAATGCTTGTTATTCGCATTATTGGGGGTAACTTTACACATCCTTCTGTTGTTCTTATTTTTACTTTGTATGTTATTATATGCAGTATCAAAGATTCACTGGTTGCAAATGCTATTCCACATTTGTTAATGGCGAAATGGTGCTCATTGAAATGCCACATGCCAGAGACATAGGGTGGCAGCATGGGAAAATGATTGGGGGACATCGGCACCATGTGCAGTGCAATTACTGCCATAAAACCATGATAGGAGGTATCACCCGCTTCAAAAAGCATCTAGCTAGTAAAAGGGGGGAAATTAGGGGATGTGAGGCTGTCCCGAAAGAAGTAAGAGAGCTTGTAAAGAAGCATTTAGCTGCATGGAGAAAACGAAAAAGAATGGGAAAGAATAAAAAGAAGGTAAATGAAGAAGCCTTGAATGAATCATCCTCTGAAGATAACGACACTGAATCAAATGGGTCAGATCAAGACATGGAATCTGCTGGACTGGAAAACTTGCGGTCCTTGCATGAAACAGAAGTTGCCCACCAGACAATAAATGGTTACTATCTTATACTATTGTGAAATTAGTATAATTCTATTGCTACTAAGCTAAGCGGCCTTATGTGGATGGCAGTAGATGATTGAACTTTATATTGGATAAATTACTTTTTGCATATGATAAGAATGTGCTTTGAGGTATGGATTTATTTTTTTGATACTATTCACATAGATAACTTACAGTTGTGTTTTGATTTGAAAATTAGATAATCAACTACCGATGGTGGGGACTCAAGAGTTCTTCGATGCCTTCTCCTTTGGTCAATGCACAAACGACCAAGTAAGACATTCTTCTTTGCAAAACATTTTTTAATGTTTTTTGGATCGGTCCAACTTCATGTGGTCGCATACCTATCTTCTTATACAGTTTTGTCGACATACTTATAACTTATCCATGTATATGCTTATTGTTTATCCCAATTCTATTTTTGATTTTAAGGGCACCTAGAGCAACTGATCTTGGTTGGGCCCATGGGTTAATGGTAAATGGGGATCGCCAAAAGATTGAGAGTAAATATTGTCATAAAGTGATCCTTGGGGGTGGAATTTCTAGACTCAAGCAACATTTAGCTGGGGAAAGGGGGAATATATCCCCATGTGAGAAAGTATCAGAAGAAGTCAAGGCACAAATGCAACAGCATTTAGGCTTCAAAGTTTTGCAAAGGCTAAAGAAGCACAAAGAATCAGAAAAAGTAAAGAAACCGTTGATTTCCAGCATGCAGGGCAACGAAGATGGCAACAATGATGATGCACAGAGGAGCCCTAACACAACTCCACTAATAAACCATGGTAGAAGAAGGAAAAAAGAGGGCAGTGAAGCCTCCTCTGGCAAAAGAAAGAGACACAAAAAGCAAAATATAATGTTTGCTACACCAGTTAATCAACGCCCAGCTTTTATTTCCCAAGAAAGCCTAGACCATGCAGATATGGCTGTTGCAAAATTCATGTATGACGCCGGTATACCATTTAGTGCCGCGAATTCGTTGTATTTCCAATTGATGGCTGATGCCATTGCAGAAGTTGGCCCTGGTTACAAAATGCCGTCATATGATTCATTGAGGGGTAATCTGCTGAACAAAAGTGTTGAAGAAACAGGTGAACTATGTTTAGAACTCAGAAAGTCTTGGGAGGTGACTGGATGCTCGGTGATGGCTGATAGGTGGACTGACAGAGCTGGTCGTACGGTTATAAATTTTTATGTATATAGTTCAAAGGGAACCATGTTCTTTAAATCTGTTGACGCTTCCGAGATCTCAAAATCATCTGAGGCACTATTTAATCTATTTGATAGTATTGTTCATGATGTTGGACTGAAGAATATTGTACATTTTGTGACGGACACTACACCCAACTATAAAGCTGCAGGCAAAATGTTGATGAGCAAATACAAGACCCTTTTCTGGAGTGCATCTGCAGCACACTGTATTGATTTGATGCTCGAGGAACTAGGATATATGGATGAAATGAAAGAGGTGTTGTCAAAGGCCAAAAGAGTATGTCAATTTATATATAACAACGACTGGCTCCTTAATTTAATGAGGAAGAGAACAGGAGGAAGAGATATCGTCAGGCCTGCTATTACTAGGTGTATCACCAGCATCTTAACTTTGCAAAGTATCATGTCATTGAAGGACCCTCTCCATCAAATGTTTACTAGTACCATTTGGATGCAGTCCGACTTATCTAAACAAAGGGCCGGGCTTGATGTGACGGATATTGTGGTGGACCCTGTATTCTGGTCCTCATGTGGCCATGTATTGAAGGTCACCAAACCTCTGCTTACTGTTTTACACGTAGCTGATAGTGAAGAGAGGCCTTCTATGGGGTATATATATCATGCAT
Source organism: Thalictrum thalictroides (assembly GCA_013358455.1). Classification (NCBI taxonomy): domain Eukaryota; kingdom Viridiplantae; phylum Streptophyta; class Magnoliopsida; order Ranunculales; family Ranunculaceae; genus Thalictrum; species Thalictrum thalictroides. The sequence continues at coordinate 19,312 of JABWDY010043752.1, read as the reverse complement.
TGGAGAAGGCTAAAGCAGACATTGCAAGTGCCTTCAATAATAAGGAATCGGAGTATTTTTCTTACTTGAAGGTGATCGATCACATCTGGGAAGAGGAATTTCACAGCCCTCTCCATGCCGCAGCATACTATCTTAATCCATCCATATTTTATAACCCTGGATTTTCCACCTGTAAGTTGATCCAAAAAGGTTTGCTTGATTGCATTGAGACCCTAGAGCCAAATTTGACAGCCCAGGATATGATCACAAGACAAATAACTTTCTATGAGGACGCTGTAGGGGATTTCAGTCGGCCTGTTGCTTTACGGGGTCGAGAATCATTAGCACCAGGTAAGCAATCCTTTAATTTAGTGCTACCAAGTTAGAACTTTGCTCTACAAAGTCTCAGTACTTGACCTGTATTCTCTTATTATTTTCCTTTTTTGTAGCTACTTGGTGGTCCTTGTACGCAGCTGACTATCCAGATCTGCAACGCTTCGCTGTCAGGATTTTAAGTCAAACATGCAGCGGAACACAATGTGAAAGAAATTTGAGCATGTTCGAGCGCACCCATCTGAAGAAGAAGAATAGGTTGGAACATGATAGGCTGGACAACCTTATCTTTGTTCACTATAACCTACGTCTGCAAGAGAGGTAAATTTCTTCCTTTAATATAACTCTTGCTTGCATTTGGAATGTCCCTGTCAATGGTTCAGCATTTCAAATAATATTCTCAACATCTGATGATTTTACTTCATATTCGTAAAATGAAAGCAAAACATGCCAACCTCTGAGGGTAGGTCATAAAGTCCAAATCCAGTCATTTGTGTTGGAAATCATCATGGAGATTTAGATTTGACTTTAGTCATTTCAGTTGAAAGTTCCCTTGGCCAGTTAGATATGTTTACAGGTTATCGTAACTACAGTTAACAAAAACTAAACCCTACTGTATACAGGTCATCCTCTTTCAATTATATCACGATCAGTTATGTTTCCAATTGGCATTCCGTACCCATATGTTGTACCGAAAGTTCATAGTTAGTTGTATATTCAGGTGGGTATTGTTTATCCACCTTTGTGCTAACACTTTGAATTAGGAAACTAGAACAAGAGGAAAATGGTTCTCTTGAATGACTCATTAATGATATTGAAGCAGATCCGAAATGGGATAGTGATAGAGCATCAATCTTGAGTTATAATCTGGGTAGCAATAGTTACAACTTGCTATAAATGTCTTTGACTCCATTGGTGTATTAATGTCTACAGCTCTACTGTCGTACTACATCTAAATTCTAAACAAGAGAAATATGGTCTCTTTTTTTCTTCTTCCTGTGTTTAATTAGATAGACTAGATCTAATAGTTTGATTATGCACCCTTCCACATCCCTACTGCCTTCTAAGAAAGATGACATCACACTCTTGATGTTTTATAAGAAAACACTTTGGAAACTTATGCGTATTTGTTAACCTGAAACTATCTCTGATAATGACCAGGCAGTCTGCAGTAAACAAGTCCATGGCAAAAGTTGTACAGGATCCAACGTGCTTGGAGGAAATGGACATTGATGTGAGTGAATGGGTTGAGGACTTAAGTTCACTAGATGGGGATGGCCTTGGCTGGATGGATGTAGCAATGCCCACTGAGGCTATTTGTGTTAATAATACTAGGACGATGAAGGTTGATAATTCTAATTACAGTGCTAATGAAGGTAGCAGTGATGAAACCAATAGCTCTGATAGAAATGATGAGTTGTAGAGCTTCAACATTGTCCTTCACTACAGATTGTGGATCTTAACCTATTCAGATTAAATTATCTTGTGAGAGACACGCATCCAACCTAACTGTCATAACTCTTATGGGTATCTTTCTAACCTCTCTATTATCTACAAATGCTTGTTTTATGCCATGAACACACCAAAGTATAAAAAGACTGAACTACAATTGCTGTAAATCTGCATATGAACTCTTATAAAGTTGAATTGCAGTAAAATAGCCATAAGTGCATCACAAATTAACAACACAGTCAACTTTTTATACCAACTTGAATAATGGATTTTAAGGAAAAAAGCAAACAAAAAGGGACATATAATATGGATCTTAATTCTTTACCGAAAATTAATAATATGGACCTTAGTTTTAGGACGAGTGAGAGTGGTTCTTTCCAACTATAGTGCTAAAGTACTTAAGATTATAGTGCAAGTGTAAAGCTTAAGAAGTCTTTCATCACTGATTCACTGTTTATTTCAAATCAATACATCACAATTAACGACTTCAGAGATAGCAGTAAAGAAATAAAAAGTAGACAGCATTGTCACTCGTCAGCACAAATACTCAAAGGATTACAGCATCGTCAGCACAAATACTCAAAAGATTCCAATGCAAGGGTAATTTTTCTTAAATAGGTGACATTGCATTACAAATGGAAGAAGAGAGATCACCACTTTTAGGTCAAAATCAATTATAACAATTTTACAAGTTCAATAAAAACAACAAATGAACCTTACAAATTACAATACTTGCTTGGAAATGTCATTCCTCCACTTTTTTATGAAAGAATATCAGCTCCATATAAAGAACTCAATACAACTTACCAAAAATGAATTCCCAAGCTCTATACATAACTGATTTTATCAATTTCCCCATTCTATTTTTGGTCTATGGGAATGATTTGATGAGGGCCAGCGAAAAATAGGATTAGAAATGCTATCATAAAACTGTCATCATCCATTGGCATCTGCAGTGACGAAGGATTAGAAATCTTAAAAGGCAAGGGGAGGAATCCCCTCTGCCTCTACTGCTTAGAAATGCTGTAATAAAAGACTATTCCAAACTTGTAAACGATTTTCAAGGTGTCCACACATGGCTGAGGCTGCACTCTGCAGTCTGCAGTATGAGACATTGTTCCCTTCTTTGGAAGATAACCGTCATCAACTGTCCTTGGAACATAGTTCGGTCCGTACTCTGGCCAAACATGTAGGCAACTAACAAAAGGCTTCAAACCATAACGGAGACACAATATACATTCTCAGTGTACAGATACATTTCTGAATCATATAAAAAAAATAAAATTCTGAAAGCATCAGTGCTTACACTGTAGATTTGAACTCTCTACTCAAATTTCCTCTAGATTCCTGATATTCTTCTCTTTGACCACTTTTTGGGACTTCAAACTTATCTTGCGTCGTCTTGATGTTCTTGATTCCATATACTCCTTCAGTTTTGCCAAGGCTGATAGAAATTAAAAAAAAGTGTGTTGTAATACCGTCATAGCTATTATGTATGCAACTAATTTGAAGTATGGGGTTATTGGGTTAGGCAGCCCTCACATGATATAATTGGTAACGTAAAATAGAATCAACACTACAATCTTGCATACAACTTCCCTTCACCAGCCTCTATGACCGCGGCTAATCAAACAT
>JABWDY010043751.1:22950-35501 GCA_013358455.1 Thalictrum thalictroides | reverse complement strand
ATTATATAAGAGTACAAAATGGGGGAACACACTGCTTCAACCACCAAAAAACAAGTTGTAAAAACCAAACTCTTGTATAATTTTATGTAAAATATAGCTAATAAGAAGAAACTAGTAAAGCATCAGAAGAGAGTTTTTGGGCTTCTATTTGGTGAAATTTTGCAAGAATTCCCACCAATGGAGCTGTATTATATGTGCAAGCTTCAGTTTGCATATAATTACCTCTTTCATCTCTGAATTCGTCTTGACTATCAGGTCCACCTACTAGAGCCCCAACTAGTATATTTGGGTTTGGGTCTTCTTTTGTATACCAATTATCATACCCTTGGGTGCACCCAATGAATCCTTTGTTGCCTTTATATGAAGCAATTGAGGCTCCTCTATGGTGCACTCGTTTAGGGTAGTTAGAACCAAAGCCCACTAAGTAACTCATTGACATTGGATTGGAGCCCAATATGTAATCCACTTGAGATTTAGCAAAAACCAAAAGCTCATGGGGTTCTACATTCTCTCCATGGCAATGTAAATTATTATTTGAATTCTTAAGATAGTCAGAGTAGATACTTAGAAGGAATGCCGCGGAAGAGACGTACTGCATATTGTTCCATTGCCGGATGTACAATAGACCTCCTGGACTGCGGTCGACATTACTTCCATTGTTTTTATTAAGGCATGCACATAAATAATGCTCTGCTTTTGCTTGATACTGCTCAAGAATGTCACTGTACTCCTTGTGTTTCCCTTCCATGAGCAACTGCATAACATTTGTGTTAGCCAAGTTAGCCTCTAGAGTAATCCATAGATAAAGTCTTTCAAATGAAATGATTTTCCCATCAAGGTTAATGAAATGATTTTCCTATCAAGGATTCAAGGGTAGGTTGGACTAGTTTGAAAAGTCGGTTGACAATGGACAATTGGACAGCTTCCCATGTGATTGGAAGTTTGTAACATCAGCTATGAATACAGTTATCTTGTTACAAGCAGTTATTGCAAATTATTTGATTATTACCAGTGCTTCTCCCAATATAAATTTGCCTTCAATCAAGCAAAACTTTCACTCATCTCCACATGCTAATCAGTAATCACTCTTTAGTCCTAAAGATGACTTAAATGGTCTATTCCAAAACCTACATATTGTTTGGCACTTTCCGGATGAGTGTGAACAAAATCCGGAGATGTTACAAGTACAATATGTGACTGAATCATCAATCCAATAAAATAATGTCACTAATTCATCCTTAATCAAGGCAAACTTAAGACATAACCCAGTCCCCCCACCCTTAAAAGCATGTTAAAAGTGCAAAATATCTAAGGTTGAAAAAGCTAGTACTAATAACAAGAAATGGTGGACTAGGAATATGGAGTGGGGACTGAATGTAAACAAAAAGGTAATGTACTAATATTACTTAACATGCTAAACATTTTGAATTAAAAACTTTACCTTTGAAACAAGGATTTGGACACCAGCATACTTAACATCCCAACTGAATTCAGTAATAGCCCAACCAATACCACCAAAGCCATTAGCATTGTTGATAATGTAATTCAAATACTTAACTTTGTCGGTGGCTTTGTATAACCACAATGCTGCCCACAACAACTCATCCATGTACCCACTAACTGATGGATAATAGCTCTTCACTACTCCAATACTTGTATCATATTTCCCTCTATACTTGTCACCAAACTCAAACAACTACAATTAATACAACATGAAAATATTATAAATGTTAAAAGCATATATATAATTAGTGGAAAACCACCCCATTAAAAATTTCAATTCATAGCTTACTTGTTGAGCATGGTGTAAGAGTAAGTGAGAATAATGTGGATTAGATTTCCTAAAAATAATCGAAGTTGCCGCCATAGCTGCTGCTGTTTCACCAGCTAAATCAGATCCAGGGTTGTTTTCATCGATCTTGTAAGCTTGTCGAGAAGTAGTCATGTCTTCAGCTCTTTGCCAACAGTAATGATCTGTGTCACCATCTCCTACCTAAACACATATGCATTATCAATATAGAATTATTTGTTACTGAAGAATATGAGAATTAATTAAATAATTAGTACCTCGGCCCATAATACATTTGGATTAGTATGTGCTTTAATAAAATAATCAGTTCCCCACTTAATTGCCTCAAGTGCATGCTTCAACCCCCCTGCATCTGTGATCTGTTCACCATATTCGATGACTCCCCACGATAACATTGTCACTGTGAACGCCATTGGTAAGCCAAACTTTACATGGTCACCAGCATCATAGTAGCCTCCTACTAAATCTACCTACAATCATAAGAAGCAAATGAACAAAATGATTCCTAAAATGATTTTTTCAACAATTAGGGCAATGGTACTATAAGCTTACTCCTTGTTCTAACCCGTCGGTTAGCCCAGAATGATCGCGCCAAGTGACTCGTTGATTATAAGGTAATCGACCTGAACGTTGTGATTCGAAGTAAAGAAGACTCTTACTAAGAGCATCTTTGTAATCAAAAGCACCAACAATGACTGAAAATGAAAGAAACAGAACAAGAAAACACCATTGTTGGGAAAATCTAGTGAGTTTTAGACCTCCAAATTGGTTTTCCATTTCTCCCATAACTTCCTTTTCCCTTCAAAAGTATTTAAGTTAAAACAGAAGAAGGAAGAAGAAGAAAAAAGGTACTAACTTCTCTGAAGTGTTTGTCTTTTATTTCTCCCCCTTTTACATACATGTGCTTCTCACATGAAATACTGTAGTTCTTTCTTTCTCTTAATGACTTTGGTCTCACATTTATTTATGCCTTAATTCAGGGAATCAATTTCGTTAACTTTAAAATTTTGAAAATCTACCATATTTAGATGCTACCTTCACACACACTATCTCTAAACCGTTGATTATGCAATGTGATCTACACACAACATAAATCTTGACAATGTATGTGGTCAGGTACTAATTTGGAAGATAAACGATCAAATTTAGAAGGTAAAATCTTATTCTTTACATTATCTTAAAGGGTTTATTAGTGATTTCTCCCACTTTTAAAAATATAAACTTATTCTCGTCTTTATTTTCTATTTTTTAGTATACATGCCTCCACTATTTTACTATTTTTTACTTATGAAGATGGTTGAATGTACAACAAGCATTTTTGCCAGTTATGTGGTGCACTTAAACATAAAAAGTTAAGAACACTGCAATATAAGTCCTATCCAAGTTCTGTCGATGACAATTGCACTTACTCTGGGTAAAAAAATCACAAGGTGCAAAGAAGTCCTATCCACACTACTTATGGCTCAGGCTCGACAGATACACCAATCAGCTCATTCTGTAGCAAATCAGCAGCTTCCCGAGCCTTTTTTCTACACCCAATCCCACTAACAGCAGCTTTCCATGTGCCCTCGTCTGGAATACATCCGTCAACCACCATCTCGCTAACAATCCGAGCAGCTTTGTGCACATCTCCTTTCTTACAAAAGCAAGACACAAGAGAATTAAAAGTCTCAACATAGATAGAGATGCCACGAGTACGCATACTCAGGTAAACTTGAAAAGATCGGTTCAGGTCATTATCAATACAAAGGCCCTGGACTACCATGTTGTGAATTTTGACATGAAGTGTCCATGTTACACGATTAGGAGATATTCCACCAAGGATCATCTCATCAAGGAAGTTTGCTGCATCCCTGAACTTAGACAAATCACAAAAACCAGTAATGAGCTTCCCATACAACCCCGCATCCGGTTTCAAACCCTGAAGCTTCATCCTATCAAGAACCTCCACAGCTCCCTGAAGATTACCTTCTTTACACAGTCCATTAATTACCGTACAGTAGGTTATCATGTTGGGTGCGTGACGCTTGCTATTCATCTTTTCAAGTATTTCTATGGCTTCTGAAGATCTCCCAACTTTGCAGAGTCCATCCATTAAAGAACTGAAAGTGATCACATTGGGTTCTATACCATTACTACTCATCTTTTCAAGCAATTCCATGGCTTCGTCTATATTCCCAGAATGGCACAAACCGTTAATCAGAGATGTGTAAGTAACAACTGTCGGCAAACATCCTTTAGTCTGCATCTCTTGAAATAGCTCTTTGGCTTCAGCTACCTTCCCAAATTTACAAATCCCGTTAATCAATGTACCATAAGAATAGGCATCTGGAGTACATCCGTGATCAGACATCTGTCTAAACACACGAAGACCAGCCTCCATAGTCTTCTCATTCATACATAAAGCCTTGATCAAAACATTAATGATAGTAACACTTGGGGGAACACCACTTTCTTTCATATACTTGTAAAACTTTTGCGCCATCTTCAATTGGTTTTCTCTAACAAGTATAGAAAACACAGTGACATAAGTTAATTCAGTAGGCTCAAACTCAAACTCCTTCATCATTTGAAAAACCCTGAGAACATCTAACGGTTTATGGGCACGACCATAAGCTCTAAAAATAGAGAGAAATATCCCTTCAGTGAAACTAACTTTCTCATTCTTCATCCTATTGAGAAGCTCTTCTGCTGCTTTGAATTGGTTTGCAGAAGCTAATCTAGATATTATACTACCAAATGTTGTATGGTCATGTTGAAATCCATTAGCATACTCTGCTGTTGCAGAATCAAATATGATCTTGGCTTTATTAACATCCCTTTCAGCTTGCATTAGCTTCTGGACTTGGGTTGGTGTGATCTTGTTTGACCATTTAATAAGTGTTTTCGGACTCATTCTGACAATTTCTCTCTCCTATCTAAAATAGATGTCTTACTTAGGTAGACATTTCATCAAAGATATAGTGTGCGTATGTGTAAATCGACTTAATTGATGATAAACTCAATGAAGATTTCATAATTAGGAGTTTGAAACCGAAATTTGCCAAAAATTGACAGAGATTATTTATATAAGAATACTTCTACCTCATCAATGGGTTTTTTCTGTGATATCTTGTTTCAGAGTTTCTGCTATTGCAGTTGGGATTTGGGAAAGAAAGACGAGATCACTAGAAAGTAGAAAGTAGAAACACACGCTAGCACTGGAGCAGATGAGCGATGATGCTGTAAGTGTCATACTGAAGCAAAGCCCACTGACAAAATTTAGGCCTGTTCGTAAATGGACCTAACTTAAGCCCAAACCCAATCACCAAATAGAAACGATCCTGGGCCTCACGCATTATCCAACTTTTTTTTTCTTAATAGTAGTACATTTTGTTTTAAAGCTATGTGAAATTTTGGCAAAATGAGCTAATAATTTTTTATTTTTTTTCGGGTATACAAATTTAATCAATTTCCAAATCACTGAATCAGCTTATATCAAAGAAAAACTTGAGATCTAGCTATTCTTAAAAATTAAAATTGCTTTGATTTCTTTTCCATATCACAAAATCATTTGTTTGATTACATATGAATGATTCATATAGTCACAAGTGATTTTGTTAAAAGAGTATAAAAAGTTGGACATTAATACAGTTTAAAAAGATTCAGGGGAGAAGTGGTTTCCCCTGTCGCTTTCTGCGTTCATTGCAAAGAATCTTGGCGAATCGCATGACTGCTTCTTCGTTGGTTCCTTCTCCCGCAAGCTCCTCATGCTTTCCAGTTTCCAAATTCATTTTTGTAACTGGTTTTTTCAATAGCTCATTTCCAATCCTAACTAGATTGGATAGGTTATCAGTAGTTGCTATATCAACTGATGAAGCATCGCCTGTCAATGTGTCATCCTGTTTGTGATCCAACATTAGCAATGTATAAATAGAAGTAGCAATGTTAATAAATAGAAGTAGCGTTGCTGGTATACATAATCATTAATCAATTATATACCTGAATTCGGAGATAGTTCTTTTCACTATTGAGAGATTGGAAGAGTATGGACATGTTAATGTCAACAACATCAGAACTGGCTTGCATGAAACTATCAATCAAAGGGGGTGAACCTTTATTGTACAACCAATTAACCATCCCCCACTTGGCTGCCAAAGTTGCATTGTATTTCTCTTCATGCTGAGCTGATCCTGTGCCTAGTGAAAGGACCAAAAACTTGCTACAATCCATAGGCTTAATTGGGTAAAATTCTGGGTTCTTCATCTTGAGTTCCATGGAGATATGGCTCAGGGCCAATTGTGACTGCATATATGTGATCAATAAAAGATTATATTTTGATCTAGAGTATACTAGTGATGGCCTTAATTGGTAATATAATGCTGTACTGGGAGTTAACAGTTACCAAATGTTTGTATATATGAAGCAGTATCCTTAGTGACTTACAGGATTATTTGCCGCGACACCTCCGTCAATTAGATCAAAGTCTCGAGAGTTTCCATTCTCGTCTTTTGTTTGAAAGTAATGAGCCGGAAGATATGTAGGAGCTGCAGAAGTGCTAATGCAGATGTCTGAGAGTAAGGGGTTCTTTAACACATTTGTTTTTGCCTGTAGAAATAAATTGCCTCTATTTAATGGGATAGGACTTTTGAATACATAACTCAAATTGGTGGGATATTTAGTCTTTGGAAAGGAGAACTAAGAAATAAGAATATCACCATCAACTTGGAGAAACATAGATAACTGGAATCTATGATATAAAGATATTACTACAAAGTTATTTAGTTAAGTACTATAAATTCAAAGTGCATACTGCGATCATACATACCTCATGAGTGGTGAAGACGGTCGGCTGAAGGAGTTTGATATCAAAAGCAGGAATGAGAACGTTTGTTAGTGTTTGGTGAAGCCTTGTTTCACCGAGAAGGTCTTGCACTTTGGAGTGTAGAAACTTACCATTATACTTGGGTCCAGTAATGGCTCCAACAAAACTTTTTATAGGACCCCAAATGGACTTCCTGTATTTTAGCCATAAAGCTATCAAATATCAATACAGATTGCCCGCTATTCTCCCCCTTCAGAAATTTGTTCACCATATTCCTAAAAATATGGCACCAATTGTACATGTTTATGTGGCATGATTATCTATAGATCAGAATCATCAGATAGTTGTACTCAAAAGCATAAGTGAAACAAAGAAAGTTTTGAACATAACAATATTTTGTTTCATAAGTGCAAATTCTATACAGTATCATTCCGCATATAGAGATGGAATAACATCTATGCTTACATAACAGTACTATTTTATATTATTCTTATCCACATGGTGGTTAGCACAAAGAGAATGATAATCTCTCACACGAGAGATTCTCTCTTTTTTTTTTAGTGTAATTTTGAGTTATTTTATATGGACTGTGAAGTTAGTATTCTATTCTGTGTTTACCCTGTATATATAAATTTAACAACTTAACACGTGACTAGTGACTGGTTGAGAACCTCACTAAACTCATACTTATTGGGGATACATTATAAAATACTGTAGGTAAAAAGTAAAATTCTGAGCATCTCCAAACTCTAGAAATTGTCGTTTGCAATTGTTTACACTTGGAGACCATTTCATTGTTGCCAAAATTTCATGTATTTGTTTACTAGGTAAACTGCTAGCACATTAGAGATGCTCTTAGAAAAGGCTATGTGAACTGTATCATCCATAATCAGGGATCAGTCATGACTGGAACTAATACTTGATTTATGCTAATAGCTGGGTGCAACTAATTTTTCAGACATCTCTGTACCTAGAGAATTCCAAGTTTCAGCCTGGATCTCAAACAGTCAAACACACACCTGGCTTTTGCAAAAAACACAATAATCCACAGTATCTAGGTGAGTAGTATTTACTTTCAATGCAAAGGCATAGTAACTTACGCAGTTTGGGGGAAGATCAATGGACTATTCTCCAAGTAGAAGTTGTTGATGTCGTTTGCTGTGAAAAGTGGGCGATTGTTTTCATTAGGAGCTGTAAGCATGGTGGTCACCAGTCCTCCTGTACTAGTACCTGCAATTAGATCAAAGTAATCTGCAATTCTTGCATTCTCTCCATCATGTTCCTACACATTACCAAACCAACAATCTTAATATAATGACATCCCAATCAACGTCCCAAAGAATCTTGAAAATCTAATTCCAGTACCTGAAACTTGGATTCAAGAAAAGAAAGTGTTGCTCCTGGAATAATCCCTCTTATACCACCTCCATCTATGCTCAACATAGTAACCATATTGCAAGCTGGAGACATCTTTGCCATTGTTGTAGAAGCAGAAAACTACTAGTTCAATAATTTAAACGAAGCTTATGTCAATGTCTTGATGTCACTGGTGTATATATATATAGTTAGATGAGGTCACAAACAAGTCATGGAAGGAATATTTTGACGAATTCAAAAGTACTACAAGTCATTCTGTTGGATGATATTTTATTGGCTGATATAGCTTTGATCTTATTCTAATATGATCAACTTGCATTATTATTCAACAAAATACAGATCCTGAACACCCCGACCAAAAACATGTTGAATAACACTACCCAGTACCCACGCATTCATTAAAAAAAGGTCAAAACCCTGTTTGATTTGTCAAAGGTGGTCAAAATCTACAAATATAGTTATTTTAACTCAATAAAAAACACAAACAATTCTATCAGCATCTTCTTTTGGGTATTTTATCAAACAAATGGTGTACGGGGAAAATTAAAAACAGAATAACCATTAGAGAGTCATGAATTTTAGTTCTTCAGAAAAACTACAGAAAATAGTGATTTCGAAATTACCCATGATTAGAATTAGAAATGCCATTTCCATTTCATCTACAGTTCCAATGGTTTCTCTCATCCTCTGCACTAACCGGCAGTAATATAAGTATAGAACAGCTTACTCCAAACAAGAAGAACCCATCCCAGGCCAAAAAAATTTATCTGTTGTGATTTCCTGTGGGACGAATGAAAAATTGCCACGTGAATTTTGGACTAAGGCCCACTACCCAACGTCGTATAGCCCCACCACCTTCACATGACCCGAGCCATTTTGGATTTTTGCCTGCCTTTAACGATCATTATCTCAAAGATGAACTGCCTGGGATCGAACCCCAGACCTCTGGTATCATCGCCCAGAGCCAGAGGTCTCAAATTTTGTGTCTGCCAACAGAAAGAAATGAACAGGAAGTTATGGTCTAATAATAAAACTTTCATTCATCGGCAGTGCATAACAAACCCCATTTAGAATGGAATCAATGGATAATTACAGAATAAGTGCATAGCCTTGGAGCTATGGGGATGGGCCGATGGGGTTATAGCCTGAAGGTAATTCAATAACTCGTGGATGCGCTCAGTCTATTGCAAAATGCAAACTATACTTTTCATCTCCATAATCTTCTGAACTGAAAAATTCGGACTAATGAAAACGGTAGAACAATAGGAACCATGGCTTTACTTTAACTGAGAAAAGTAGTGCGGCTTTTCAGCAGCTTTCATTTAAATAAGTATGAGTCCACAGTCCACACTATAAAATGAAATCAAGGGTTGGATGCAACAAAAAATAAAAAATCAAACCATTGATTTTATCTTTACAATAATATACAAAAGGCACAACCATATAACCAAAATCAATTTTTACATTCAATCAGAGGGAAAAAAAGAAAAAAGTGAAACACCACAGGTAGACATCAACCAGACATGCGGCTGCAGGCTACAGTACAGCTTCCATACACATCAAGTCACCAAGTAAATCCCATTGCACCTGATCAACGACAGTTTTTGGAATATAATAACAACAGGTTTTGCAAATATACTCGAGCTGGAAATCTACTGATTGGAGAACCCAGTGCGTAGAAAGTTGTTCTGATCCAATCATTGTCTTTGTGGCACAAATCAGCTGACTAGGTGTTCCGTGAATTCCTGAAGAAGTTAACCACATTAGATGAATGTATCAGTTACTGCAATGCATGGTAGGATGGCGCCAAAGTAAAATCACATTTAAGTGAAATGCTTGGAGACTCTTCCGCCCTTACTTTTTTATCTTTAAAACAGCAAAACCCTCAACTTATACAATAATAATGGGCAGCACTGAACACCGATGGCAATACATAGAAAGTTCACATTAATTACGTAGATACACATCTTTACTTCATTACCTTCCAGAAACTACCTGAGAGCCATTTGCAGACCCTCTGGAGCTACTAAGTCGCCGTGCCCTGATATCGTGCTCTCTGTTTACACGCATAGCAGCCATTTCCTTTTCCATGGTTGCTACTTCTCGTCTCATCTTTTTGGATTCAACTTCCATTGCTTTATTCAGAGTATCAACCTTCTTAGCTAACATCTGATCAGTTTCCAAAGGTAAGATAGACCACAAGAAAAAAAAATCAAAATACAAACAACAACTCAATGATATCTTAAAAATGACAATAACAAACCTCAATTGCATCATCCTTGTCCTTAAGTGTCTGATCCTTCTCATGGCAAGCTTTCCTCAATGTAATAACTTCCTTCTGTAGCATATCATACAAATGTCCTGACACATAATCCTCAAGATCATTTTTAATTGTCTCACTGGGTTTCCCATCCGAAATCTGCTCACATGAACCACTGGTCCCATTGACTTCAACTCCATCAGTGCATTTACTGAAAATGTTATCTTTCCAAGAGCCATTTGATATGACTTTGTTTCTGTCTAATGACCTACTACCACCATCAAATGATCTTGATGAACACTTAGCATGTTTTAACAGAGCACTAGCGCTGTTGGAAGGGACGGATCCAAACTGTGAATGTGACGTCTTCCTCAATGAAAATCCATTAGAAGATGATCTAGACATGCTGTCAGCTCCACCAAGAGATTGTCGTCGTGAAGATCCACCACTCATACTCCTCTCCAAGGTAATCCGACCATTGGCATTCGAAGATGGTTTTAACCCTTCCTCCAGAACTTTGAGACGCAGGTGGTACCTTTCCTAAGCACTCAGTTTAATCAATGATAAAACCATTCAGAAAAAGACAGACAGATCGAATAACTGAAGAATGCAAATGAGCAGAAACAAAAACTTAAAGAAGAGAAAACTCCCTCACTTTTAATTGGGATTCAGCTTTCGCTGTACGCTCTGCTACTGCTAGTTTGTCTCGTAGGTGTTGCATTTCTCCCTATAAAGTTACAGCAAACAATATCAAGGTCAACAATACATATGTCTACAACAATATTGAAGATTTACTTTACATGCTCACATGAAAAAAAAGAACTATTAAACATCTATGAAAGAATATTAGGGCAGTTCCAGAATTAAGAGTTAAGAAAGTCCATAACAACCTGCAGAAATCTCCTTTCTTCAAGCCATTGCTTTACGGGCATCACTTTATCATTCCCATCCTTCCATTCATTAGCAACTACAACTGCAACTCGATTTGCACTAACTCTTGCACGAGCCAATTCCCGGTCAAGAGTTTTCCTTTCGTCCTAAAAAAATATTCAAAGATCAGATACTGATTAACAACATCATTTGACTCAGGATATTAGGTAAATCACAGAAACAAAAACATCAACAAGAATAGAACTATTACATTCATCTCCTGCACTTTCCGTTGGTACTCACGCACAGCATTTGCAGCAGCCCCTCCGGACAGAACAGCTTCCTCAAGCTCACGAACTGTTTGTGTTAGCTTTTCAACCTCTGCAACTTTCTGCCGATGCATTCTATCTAGGATTTTATTTTCCTCCTGATGAAGAACCAGTAATATTAAAAACACATGTTCACATAGATTGATAAAAATTCGCATAGCTCAGTGATGGCACATAAGAGACATGCCTATAACATACAGAAACACTTGAAAATTCACATAAACCTGGCATATTTCAATCTGCTTCATTAGTTCCTGGTTCTTGTTTTGTAGATCATCAACCAACGATGCCTTCGCCAAAGCTATCTGAACAGTTCTTTCAGCCTCAAGTAAAGCAGCTTCTTTGGATTTAGTAAGGCGATCCAATGCTCTATTATCATCTTGTAACTTCGCTACCTGTTAATCCAAACCAAAATTTAATATGACAGTGTGAATTTAATTCCTATAGCTCCAACTCATATAATTAAACATTTAAACTACAACATAGTGGAATATGATAAAACTCCAAAATCAAGTTTGATACTTGACACTGTAGAGAATTTTTGCATGGAAATCATCAAGATTCAATTTTTTGTTGAAGAAAGCAAGTGTACACACTTTAAACATGAACATGGTAATTGAAAACTACCGCTGGCACAATTTATATATACAGTACCTCTAGTCTAGCCATCTTCAGCTCTGCCTCTAGTGGAGCAATAATGGCCTCAATAGGAGGCATCTCATCATCTTTTTGGGCAGCATGGACTCTTCGAAGTGTGGCTTCCGCTGCAAACTGTGCAGCCAGTGCTTCTTTTTTCTCGTCATTTATCTTCTTGATCTCAAGGTTCTGTAAGACCAGATATATGCAACGAATTAAGAAACACTGAATGCATATAATTTCCGGAAATTTATGTTGCTGTAATGTCGGAAGCCAACACAATGAACTGCAGCCAGTACCTTGTTTTCTAGAAGAACTTCCGCAGCCTTGAGTTTTCCATCAACCTTTTTCAACTCTTCACTTAGCTGGAAGGACATTTAAAATCTTAAATAGGTCATTGAATCCTTAAAAAACCATATCATGAACAACTTGTTCTAAAAATTAGGCTAAGTTGCTCTGTCCTTT
>JABWDY010043741.1:9258-20312 GCA_013358455.1 Thalictrum thalictroides | reverse complement strand
TTAAGTAAAACCCTAGATTGATTAAACATAAAGAACACAAAAAAATAGTAAGAACACTTAAATTTATTAAATATTAGAATTATAATTGTATTCCACAATCTAAAAATTGAATGAGTGAGACAGAGAGATAGAGGAGCACCCAAAATTTGACAAAACCTAGAAATTCAATAAAGAAGAAGAACAAGACGACATATTAGAAAAGTTGAAACTTATTTTGATTTGGTTGAATTCGTAAAAAAAGCTTTGTCCAGAAAACAGCGATTGCAAAGGATTGAAATTTGAGAAGCGTAGAGAGGAAGAGTTTTTTAATTAACAGATTCTAAATTAATTAGAAATTAAAGATATTCATCGAGATTTGTATTTATCAAACAGTATCCAATGGCTGAGATGGTTGACCGTATACAATTAATCGTATTGTAGCCACGCTCTTTGGATATATATGTTTTTGTTATTTGGATAATTTAGATGTGCATGTTTAGTTTATAACATAAAATTTTCAAAGTAATATATTTATACTTAAAATTATTGTAGCACTTGAATTTTCATTATTAATGATTCCATACGGAAACCAAATATAGGAAAACAAATTCTTAGAAATCACTTTCCTTTTTTTTTAAACCAAACACAAGAAAGTGAATTCAAGGAAAATGAATTTTAGGAAAGTAAATTCCTTAGGAATTGACTTTCTTAAGAATTCAAATTACCTTGAACCAAACGGACCCAAAGAGATAAATTGATATGGTGCCACCCACCATTACTTATTTAAGTATCAACTCATTGGATTCACATAGAAGTCCATATGATCTGATTGTTACTAACAATACGCCATGCATCCAACTTGAATCAATTCTACGATTGATTCGATTCACATAAAATCACACTTAAGAATTTCCGTCAAGTCATCGCAAGTAAAAACGCAAACTAAATTTTAAAAATATCCAACAGGGAACAATATGAATTTGATCATAGTTTACTATATATAGATATTCTTATTATGTCATTTATTTGTTGTGATGTTTTGCATTCTGTTTTAATGCTTGGCCATATATAATATAATGTGTATATTGTACAATGAATTGGTTTGAAAGAAGGGTGTCTAGTTAAAAGTATTAGGCTTTCAACATTTGACTGAAACATTATATTGTCTTGCAGTACTCAGGAAGGTTAGCATGGAATAAGGAGTCTTTGGAATAGGGACTTCTACTAAACCTCAAGAGATAGTGATTCAAGTCCACCAAGATCTTCACCATTTATTTTATAATTATTTTTAGAAATATTATTAGTTTTAAAGAATCCCTCGTTAGTTTCAAGTTAAGTGTTCACTTTGCAAAGAACTCAATGCATCCCGCATTGACCTATATGCAAGAAAAGTAACTCTATTCATCAAATGCATTAACCTATGTGCATGCACACAACATATACAAGCTCAATACATCCTAGTGTATATCCATGTCAAATAGCTCTATGCATCAAATGCATTAATTTCTTTGCATCAAAACAACATGTACGTACAAGTTCAAAAATCCAAAAAACTTTATGCATCCTATGCATTAAGCTTTATGCTTCTGCTGCAAATATAATATCTTGTGAATTGTGACAAACAAGGGCAAAATGATCATTATACATGTAATATATGTAATGAGTCCTTATATTAGGTCTAAGTCATGTTGTAAAAGCATTCGTAAAGCTTCGGAGTTGAAGATATCAAGACTGGACGCGTGCGGCACAACCGGGATCAACGATATTAAGCCAGGACAGGTTTTCAAGTCAGTCGACTGACCAAGAGGACATGTTGACATTTAATAAATCAGTCAACTGACCATTTAAAACCTCCAGTACACCTATATAGTCTGTCGACTGACTTTATGAGGGTAGTTGGTGACTTTGGCCTTCAGTCGATAAACTGAGGGGTTGAAATGAGAAAATGGGCCTGATTCGTTTCTGATTCTTTCGGGCTTTATCTCCAAAGTTGCTTTTTGGTCAAACCACTTGGACCAACGGATCTATTTACCTTTATGGGTATTTAAGCAACACTTAAAGCTAAACAACACAAGAAACTTGGTTATTTTTCAAAGGCATTTCAAGAGGCAAAAACCCTAATTTGTAAAGAGAGCATTTGTGAGAAATCCTCCCATCTTCCTTCCTTCACTCAAGCAAATCTTTCTAACCTTTTTGAGAGTTTAGTGAATGTTGTGTATTGGTGATTTATAAACCCGTTGTGAGCTAAATTATATTTTTCTCATTTAACCTTTTGAGTGGTTGTTGTAGAGAGAAAAACCTCATCTTTGTTCTTGGAACAAGTTGGTAAAACCCTAGATCTGAGGATTTAGGTTAGGGTGATTGTGACAAAACCTTACAACAAATCCAAGTGGTGGATACTTGGTTAGGGGCTAAGGGACTTGCTCATACTTCATTCAAGTTTGTAAATCCAACACTAATGGGAGTGGTGTAGAGCTTGAGGAGGCAAACCTAGGCTTTGAGATTCTCTTAATACAAAGAAGTAGCTTGAAGTGTGGACGTAGGCTTCATTGGCCGAACCACTATAATCTTGGTGTTATGGTTTGCTTTTTTGTTCTTAAGTTTTTCTCTTTGTGCTTATGTTGTTTGGTAGTTTAGAATCTCTACAATCTATCCAATCAATCTACTAGTTGGTTTGTATTATTGGTAGAGGAAAGGGTGAGAATGCCTCTTTCTCTACTCACCCCTTCACAATCTACGACAAACCTAGAACTTGGATTGGATTTCTTAGTTCATTGATTAAGAGAGATTTATCTATCTTGATCTAGTTCAACAAGGATCCAAGGACTAGTGGATTGAGTTGTCGATTAGTGTATAGATTTAGAACTAACTTCTTTGTCCTCATCTTTATGTTTGTTGCTTGTTGGATGTGCATCTTGAGTTAGATTTGCTTTGGATTGATCTATTAATTCCGTACTTATTTTATCCTGAGCTTATCTGTTCTTGTCATTTTTATCTTTTGGGTGATCCTTTTAAGTAATAAGCTTTTTTAAAAGGACTATTCACCCCCCTCTAGTCTAGTGGACACCATTGTCTAGATTTCTCAATTTCTATTAGAGTCGAGTTGTTCATTCAAGATTTCAAAACCTGAGTAGAAGATCCGCACGATGATGTCCACGACCGAGGGTAGTGCTGTGAACAAACCTCCTCTCTTTGACGGAAAGAATTACACTTTCTGGAAAGCAAGGATGAGAATCTTTCTTAAGTGCTTAGACCCTAAGTGTTGGTATGTTTTTTAAAATGGATATGCTGACCCCACTATCACATCCACTGTAGCTGGTGTGACTAAGACCATACCATTGCTCCCATTGACATATGGTCCCAGGCAGAAAAGGACCTTGAACATGCAAATGCTCGAGCCTTGAATGTTATAAATTTTAGAATTTCCCCTGAAGAGTTCAAATGACCTGTGAGACCGCCAAAGCGGCTTGGGATATTCTTGAGCTATCTCATGAGGGCACTTCACAAGTGAAATACTCTAAGCTCCAAATGCTCACAAGCCAATTTTAGTGCATGAAGATGTAGATTAATGAGACATTTGGAGATTTCTGGGTGAGACTTCAAGACTGCACCAATTCCATGTGGGGCCTTGTTCAAGAAGTCGAGGATTCAATAATCGTCCATAAAATCCTTCGCTCTCTTCCTGATAAGTTTGATCCTAAAGTAACAGCCATAGAGGAAGCGAATGATGTGGGTAAACTTGACTTAAAAGAACTTGTTGGTTCGATACAAACCTTTGAACTTAAGATTGCTCATAGAGTTTCTAAGGCCGACAACTCTAAACCTGAAAAGTCCATTGCTCTTAAATCTATTGTTCCTGATGACTCTAATGATGATCTTGCTTTGATGGTTAAGAAAATGGGTAGGATGTACAGGAAAAGCAAAAATTACATGAGGAACCCCTTTGCTTCATTCAACTCAAATGGCAAGAATTCATCAAAGTTTGAACCACTTGTGGAGGAACTGGCCACATATCCACAGTGTGTCCCAGTAACACCTCTAGACCCAAGGAAATGAAAACTATAGCAGCTCCAGATACAGATACTGAGAGTGACTTTGATTCTTTACATGACGAGGAATCTACCTCCAAGAGATCTCTAATGGCTATCTCCAGCTCTCGACCTGAGTGTGAGACCACAGGACGAGACAGTGAAGATAGTGATTCTGATTGTGACTCTAAATATTGATATCTCCAGTCAGCCTACAATGAACTATATGAAAAATACAAAAAGGCGGCCAAAAAAACTGGTAATGAACAGGGCTAAAATTTGAGAACTGAACGACAAGTGTCATATACTTCAAGCTGACAAAGATGGACTTCAAGATCAAGTCACAGATCTCAAGTCCTCCTTACAGTTTATCTCTGATGAGGAGGAGATTCTGTCTCAGGAGTTGAGAGAAATGAAAATATCTACAGTGAAGTCAACTTCAAATGATGGTGTCGAGGAGTATTCATGATAAGACCGGATTAGGATACAGGGCTGCTAAAGGAACACAAACATCTGTAGCAGGACAAGGCATGACTCAGCATTATAAAGTCAAGAGTTGCTACTACTGTGGTCAGCCTGGACATATTCAAAGATCCTGCAGAAAGAGACGAGCTAACAAGAAGATCAACAGAGAGACTGATTTAAGAAGAACTGTGGCTGCACTTGAGGCCAAGAAGAAAGATCTTGAACTCTTAATCAGTAAATCTTTTGTAGGAAAAATCACTCGAGTATGGCGACCAAAGAAGCTGAGCATCTCTACTAGTTCAGCAAACACTCTTATTAAACACCTCGAGAGTCCAGACTCTCCACTCAGCACTGATGACAGAGACACCACTATTTGCCTAACACTCATGCCTAGAATTTCACCTAAAGGAAAGGAAGTAGAGTCTGGAGTCTCAGAGAACGACTACTATGCTGGAACAAGTGATGCGGAGAGTGATTACTACTGTGAAAAGACCAATGAGGATGTGTACCAGGAATGCTATGACTTGACAAAACAACTCAGTCAACTAAAGGTCAAGCATAAGGATCTTCTAGAAGAGTTTGTTAGAGTCCGAGATGATCGAGAAGAAGCATATTTCATGACTGATGTGCTCACTGGTGAACTAGCAAGGCTTAAAAAAGTTAATGATCGCTTGAAAACAGAGATGAGACTTAAAGAATCTATCTCAGGAAGTCAGCCATTCGAGTATCATTCTCTCATTTCCAGGAGAAGTTGGCATCCATCTAGCATGGATGTCTCAGGTATCACAAATGAACTCCTATGTAACATGATTGATGAGAGCCTTCGTTTTGCCATGATGAGATTTGTTAGACCTGCTCCTAAGTCTTACATGAGGAAGCATCTATATACTCCATCTCCCTTCTAGTTCGAGAGAACTTACCTTTAAGGTTCACTAGTACTTGTGTGCCAAGTGGACCCTCTGACCGAAATACGAGGCATCTGATCCCCTGTACCCCGCTATATATATATCCTTATTTGGGGCACTTAGGCAGTTACTTGTTTGAGACGAGTAGTGCGATGCCAAAAATATATGTTTTACTTTATTGTATTACGTATATTTGTTTTTAATGCTTCACGTTTTATCTTAAGTGTTTCAGGTAACAGAAAAACTCGTGAATTTAAAGTGATCCAATCTTATGCCTGGTCTCACCATGATATGAAAAGGTTACCCGTGTTGGTAACGCTTCTTGTCATGTCATTGGTTTAAGTTGGTATATCTTGTTTTTTGTGAATGCCTTGATCTATAATTTCAAAAGCATGATAAGTGTGAGTGAACATCAATGGAAGTGATCGGCATGTCATCGATACGAATGAAAACCACGTGTATCTTTGTGGTTGGCGTAGTCGGGCCATGCATGGAGGTCATGTTAATTCCTATGTGATAGGCACACTTCACATGTTAGTGAACTTATTTGATCAATGTGTTCTTGAGGTTCTTTCCTGGTTACATACTGTTTTTGCATGTTAGCATGTTGTGTATTTCATGTTATATCTTGTGATCATGCTCATGCTTTACCATGCTTGTATGTGTTCATGTTGCATGCATTGGTTGAATGTCCTAGATGACCCCGAAGTTGAGATCCAATGTGTGTGACCTATCAAGTATGAAAAATGTCTCCATTTGATGGATTTAAGTTGTACGTGACTAAGATATATATTGATCGACACTTCATTGCAAAATTTAGAAGATTTGATCAAAATCTTGATGGATTTGAGATACGGATGAAAATTGCTCTAAGACGAGAAGTTGATGACACTATGTATATGGTTTTGAGGTTGTTATGTTGCTTGGGGATGTGTTTGGATGAGTTACAACAAGTTTGGAAGGAGTTCGAAAAAATCAGAAAAACTGGATACTATACACCTTCAGTCGACTGACTATATACAGGTGGTTTTGGGCTAAAAGTCAGTCGACTGACCATTTAACTCTTGTGACATACTTAACCTTCAGTCGACTGACCCTGAAGGTGATAATGGGCCGTACAAGATCCAGTTCTGAATCAGTTTGAATATAAAAAGGTCTCTTCTTCACTTTATGTTTTCACAGGCTTTCTTGCCCTCTCCAAACCCTAACAAACAATTTCAAAACCCTTTACATCCAGATCTACTCTTCTTAATTTCTACTTTTTTAGATCCATCTTGTTATATCTTTGTTTTTCCTTCTCTGATCATCAATGGCACTAAAAAAACAAGGAACTATGGTCCTTCTTCTGTTGATTCTCTACCTTCACACTCTGCAAGTGAAACACTATCTACTTTTCACCATTCATCTGCTGCTAGAGATATTTTCACTAGGAAGTTCTCTCGCAGCCCCATATCAGTTGAGAGGGCAGTTATTGTTGAAAATCTTGAGGCCTACGATTTAGAGCATCTACTTTATTCTTCAGGTCTCTCTATATTCAATGGCATTGAGAGCAAATGCCATAAACTAATAACTTCTCAGTATTTCTACTACAACATGTCAGAGATATCTTACGATCTTCCTTCTTTCAAGAATTTTTTATACGGATCTGTATTGGAGATTACACCAGAGTTCTTATCTGAGAGGTTTGGTTTTGAGAGACCGACATCTAAGTTCAGAGTCTCACACCCCTTGTGCCTGACACCGGGCATGGATGCTGATCTGATGCATAAGGGGATGGTTCTTCTGTGGAGCAGGAAGTTCCCGTTTACTGGAGCTATTTCTACGGTCAAGATGAGTGCCAGGTGGAGGGTTCTTCACAGGATCATGGTGAGTACAGTCTACTGCAAGACTAGCACTCTGGCGGAGATTCAGAAGGACGAGGCTTTTTGGTTATGGAGGGCAGCTCTAGGGGAGAAACTTGATGTGGATTTGATAGTTTGGTACAGGATGACAAATGCATATGATGGACCAGTGAACAATGCATTGCCATCCGGAGCTCTGATCAAGTAACTGGTCCCTGAGGGTATTCTTAGTGAGTCTACAGCCTGGGTGAGTGCACTAGAGACACTTAGCAAGAAGACATAGAGGGCAATGACGATTCCAGAGGGACCAGGAGAGCCGACCTTCGAGGATAGAGTACTCGACTACTTGGGACGGATGGAGGAGGTAGTACAGATGCAGACTCTAAGCATACAAGATATGCATGCTACCATTGCTACTCAGGGTCGACAGATACAACAGACGAGCGACTACTTCAGAGACCTGAGGCTGCATCAGTTACCATCGTGGAGGAGGTCTACAGAGGAGGATGAGCCGAGGTTTCCTGGTTCACATATATATGATTCTGGTCATCCTGGTGGATATCCTGGTGCTGGTAACTCTGGAGTCTGAGTAGTGCTTGATTGGAGACACACAAGGATCAATGATGACCGACCTAACTTCAATTAGGTCCCCCTGTGGAGGTTGTCTAGGATGGGTCCTGTGTCAGTTTTGTCTAGGTTTAGTCTTTCATTCTGTGTTGCATCTTAGTTGTTAGTTTTAGTTTTCAGTTGGTATCTCTATAATTGGTGTGTACTTGGAAAACTTATGATATGTTTTTCATCTCTGGATGGTTTAGTTTTTCAATCTAGCATGAGATGGTTTGTTGTTATATATACATATCTTATATCTGTTGCTATGGATGGTTACATATATATATGATATCAGGGTTTCATGTTCTTATACTCTTGTATGGATATCATGTTGGTGTTTATATATGCGGTACACATCAGTTTAGTTTTGTTACACACACTTATGTTCATCCTGGATATCTTTATGTGTGTGTGTCATGCTAGCATATGTCTCTGATGGCTAACCCTGGTTTGTTCATGTCTTATCAATTGGTTTACCTTATGTTGGTTAAGCTAACTTTCCTTGCAGCATGATCAAGGTGGTTTGTTCATGGTTGGATATCCCTTGGGATCTTTTATATGATTGAGCAGGGACCCTTTGTCAACTTTTGACAAAAAAGGGGAGAAGAGATATATGAATATATGGTTAATGGTTATACTTCATGTTCCTACTTATGTTCTTTTTCATAAGTGATGGTTCTTGATGACCTTTTATATATATATGTGTTATCTAACCTTAGTATTTGAGCTTGCCTTCGAAGTATTTTACCTACAGGTACATACTAAGGGGGAGATGTTGCCTACAAGTGACTCATTAATGTTTTGTAATGATATAAACATGTGTAATGTATATTCATATGTGTTTTTGTCACAAGTTCCCAAATGGGGAGATTGTAAATGTAATATCTTGTGAATTGTGACAAACAAGGGAAAAATGGCCATTGTACATGTAATATATGTAATGAGTCCTTGTATTATGTCTAAGTCATGTTTTAAAAACATCCGTATCAAGACTGGACGCGTGCGGTACAACCGGGATCGACGATATCAAGCCAGGACAGGTTTTCAAGTCAGTCGACTGACCAAAAGGACATGTTCACATTTAATAAGTCAGTCAACTGACCTTATAAAACCTCCAGTACACCTATATAATCAGTCGACTGACTTTATGAGGGTAGTTGGTGACTTTGGCCTTCAGTCGACTGACTGACGGGCTGAAATGAGAAAATGGGCCTAATTCTTTTCTGATTCTTCTGGGCTTTATCTCTAAAGTTGTTTTTTGGTCAAACCACTTGGACAAACGGATCTATTTACCTTTATGGGTATTTAAGCAACACTTCAAGCTAAACAACACAAGGAACTTGGTGATTTTTCAAAGGCATTTCAAGAGGCAAGAACCCTAACTTGTAGAGAGAGCAATTGTGAGAAATCCTCCCATCTTCCTTCCTTCCTTCGCTCAAGCAAATCTTTCTAACCTTTTTGAGAGTTGAGTGAATGTTGTGTATGGGTGATTTATAAACCCATTGTGAGCTAAATTCTTATTTTCTCATTTAACCTTTTGAGAGGTTGTTGTAGAGAGAAAAAACCCATCTTTGTTCTTGGAACATGTTGGTATAGATTTGAGGATTTAGGTTAGGGTGATTGTGACTAAGCCCTACAACAAATCCAAGTGGTGGATACTTGGTTAGGGGCTAAGGGACTTGCTCCTATTTCATTCAAGTTTGTAGATCCAACACTAATGGGAGTGGTGTAGAGCTTGAGGAGGCAAACATAGGCTTTGGGATTCTCTTAATACAAAGAAGTAGCTTGAAGAGTGGACGTAGGCCTCATTGGTCGAACCACTATAACTTTGGTGTTGTGGTTTGCTTCTTTGTTCTTTATGTTGTTTGGTGTTGTGGTCGAACCACTCAATGCATCAAATGCATTAAGCTTTATGCCTCTACAAAGAGCTCTATGCAACCAGCACAACTTATAACCAACAAGTCAAGAATTATATTGCAAAGAGCTCTATGTATTTTCAGCATTGAGTTGTATGTAGCTAGCACACCATATCACCTACATGTTAATAAATGCAAATATCTCTATGCATGCATTGTTGTGAATTCTATGGAATTATGCATTGGACGTTTTACATTATTCCACAAGAAGTTATTTTAATTGCTACTACGGGAAACCCATGCCTTGATCTCTATGCAAATTTACCTGCTTGTGTAATCTCAAACGAAAGAATAATTCTACGCTGACGACTCCATAGACAACTTTGGGGACAACTTACTGAGGTGTTCTCCACGTCTGCATAGTTTTAATTTATCTTATTTTTTAGGTTTTCTTAATGAAAACAAATAAACGAAGAATGAACTCTTTCTTTTAGTAGTCTTCTTCAGTTCTGCTCTTTGAAACTCTTGTGGTTGCAGACTTTAATCTTGTATTCTTATATATTTATCCCAGAAAAAAACATCTATGTATTCATGATTATAAAATTCATATCAACAAAACCCCAATTAAACAAAAAAATTTTTTGATTTTTTTCAATTATCCTCTAAAAAGTTGATTTTTTCAATTATCCTCTCGAGCAAACCCCATTGATTCACTAAACATATTCCATATGGAATTCTCGTTTTGTTCTTTGCTTGCCTCTGAATTTTAGATTGGAGATGAAGAGATCCATAAAAAATGAAAAAAAATTCAAATTTTTAAAAAATTGGTTTCGAAAAAGATCTTTGAAACAACAACTACAAGTCACTATTTGCGAGTTGGTATGTGAATTATGATTTCGATCCTTAGTATTCAACAACACTTTTTCAAGATTTAGATAATTGTTCTAAATTTCCAAGAAGATAAAAAAAAAAAAAAACCTGTTGAGGTTCGAACTTAAAAGACCAACTTCATAGTTTCAGAAATTTTGTTAACTCATTTTTCTCTAACTGTTTTTAGATAAGAAAGACTTGGAAGGAAATTAGAAAGAACAAGAAATTGGAGAAAGAAGAAGAATAGCGTAGTATTTGAGAAACAGAGAAGAGAAAATAAACTTTTAGAAAAAACAAAAATTTTAATGGATGATATGGACTTGCCACATAAACGCCACATCAGAGTTGTCCCCAAAGTAGTCAAAATGGGTAGTCAGTGTAGCATTACTCCAAACGAAAAACCTGTTAGAAAAAGATAGAAAAAATGTAGCAACAACACCAATAAAGAAGGTATAAAATTGTAGAGGCCAGTGATTTTTATGAAGAGGGTATAAAATATGC
>JABWDY010043691.1:0-18117 GCA_013358455.1 Thalictrum thalictroides | reverse complement strand
AATTATTTTCTCTTTTCTCATTAAGAAGATCCTTTTTATGGCAACTTAAGAGGATATTCAGAGACTTAAGAATGGAAAAATAGAAATATAATATTTCCCTGATTCATGACATCTAGCTTTATTTAGTATATATATATACCGGTCCGTCTAGCTTGACATCTTCAACTTAGATCTCATCTTAACATCTTCCATCCTCTATTAGATCAGTTTTATTCAACGACTATGATTACTCAACTTTCAACACAATTAATAGAAAGAAGGGTATGAATGTCTTTTTCTGGTTACTTTAGAACTGTTTCAATTGCTCACCAAATCTGTCCTTCGAAGTCTCAAAGCAACACTAAATTGGGGTTTTGCTCCACCTCGCCACCACAAAAAAAGATAAATGAACACATAGAATCAAAGCTCTCTCATCTGGGTCTCTTTATATCTATTCAAACTCTATTCTAAGATATTTATGTGCATTAATCATTACATGAATCTATTTTATTTGTCTACAAAAATTTGGTTCATTTTTTATTTTTTTCACCTAAAGACAAAAAGAAAGCTTGAAGAAAACTAAGTTTCCAACTAAACCAGAGCCTCTCATGAATATGGAAAGACAAAGATAGAGAAGTCATTTGGTTTTATACAAAATTCCAAACCTTCTTGCTATTTATCCTTATCTTTTCATCAGAATTATCAAGGTTTTTTCTTAAAATCAATTGCTCTTTTCCTTTATAATTTCAAATGCAAGTTCATTGAACAAAGGAATTGGATGAGTGTTCGGTAAGTTAATATCCAAGATATTTTCAAACCAAGAAAAATCTCAGATTATTTGATAAAACATTAACATCAAAAATCAAAAAGGATGTTAGAAGGGAATTTGGTTTTCATTAATCTGAGCTCATTTTTCGCGACCAATTTCGAAATTTTGTAGTATCATTTTTTTGTTTCATCATTAAGAGAAAACTTCAATTTTGATTTCAAGCTAGTGACAATCGAGAATATCGATATAGACAAACAGATTGATTTGTATTTTTGGAGGTTTGAAAAAAAAATGAAAGAAAGGAAAATACGTTTCCACCCTTTAGTGTTCAAGTTGTATAAATAAGAATATAACATGACTGTCAGATTTGGTTTCATCTAAAGGTTAAGAAGGGATGTTAAGATTAGATGTCATTCAGAGATGTCAAGGTAGATCGACCCTATATATATATATAACATGACTGTCAGATTTGGTTTCATTTAAAAGCCGTTCGCAAGTCCATAGAGATTCTAAAATACTGTCACTCCAATCACTTCTATCGGGGTTCACCATTTTTTCCAAAATACGTTTAATTCCTCTATTAGATACCTCAATTCGAGGTGCGGCTATTCTATGTGTGACACCATATTTTGTACAAAGCGTTTGATTTGTTTACAAAAATGTGATCCTTGGTCACTTATAATGGCTTTAGGCACCTCGAACCTAAAAAAATACTTTCCTTTAAAAATCTTGTTACTACTTTTTTATTATTTTTCTTAGTTGGGATAACTTCAATCCATTTAGAAACGTAGTCTACTACGACTAGAATATATAGGAAACTGTTGGAAGAGAAGAATAGACCCATGAAATCTATACCCCAAACATAAAAAATGTCAACTACCAAAATGTATTTTTGTGGCATTTTTTCTAATTGTTGACACCGATGGCAATTTTGGCAATAAATTTTAGCATCACGATGTAGAGTTGGCCAATAAAATCCACTTTGGAGGACTTTAGCCGTGGTTTTATTCGTACTAAAGTGTCCACCAAAAGCTTGGTCATGACAAAAGGACAAAATATCTATTTGTTCCCAATTTGGTATACACTTTCGTATTATTTGGTCGGGGCAATACTTGAATAAATATGGTTCATCCCAAAAATAGTACTTTATCTTAGATCTAAATTTTTCTTTTTCGTCGTTGCTCCAATTGTGTTGTATGTACTCGGTGATGAGATAATTTACTATATCCGCGTACCATGGAGTTTCTAAGATTGCAAAAAGATCTTCATCCGGGAAAATATCACTAATTTCACCCTTTTTCTCATTTTCTAAATTTAACCTAGAATGGTGGTCGACCATAATATTTTCACATATTTTTTATCTTTTATTTCTAAAGTGAACTCTTGGAGTAATAAAACCCCTCTTATAATCTTTGCTTAGTTTTTTTTTTCGATAAAAGATGTCTAAGAGCGGCATGATCGGCGAAGATAGTTGTTTGGGAACCTATCAAGTATGGTTTCAATTTTTCCAAGGCAAAAACAACGGCTAACATTTCTTTCTCGGTTTTTGTATAATTACGTTAAGCTTCATTCAAAGTTTTGCTAGAATAAAAAATTACACTATGTATGTTGTTTTTCCTTTGTCTTAAAATTGGACCAACGACATAGTCCGATGCATCACACATTAATTCAAACGGAAGAGACCAATCCGAAGGATGGATTATGGGAGCGGAGGTTAAGGAAGTTTTTAATTGCTAAAAAGATAACACACATTCTTCATTAAATTCAAAAGGTGTATCTTTCATTAAGAGTTTGGTGAGCCGGCAGGCTATTTTAGAAAAATTATTAATAAACCTAAGGTAAAAACTGAATGACCTAGAAAAGCTCCAATGTCTCTAATATTTTTAGGAATGGGAAGAGAGGAGATAACTAAAAGTTTAGCTTCATCTAGTTCTATTCATTTTGGAGTGATGACATGTCCAAGGACTATTCCTTTAGTTACCATAAAATGATTTTTTCCCAATTTAGAACTATATTCTTTTCTTCACATCGAGTGAAAACTTTTTTAAGATTAGATAGACATTGGTCAAATGACTTCTCCATTTTGTCAAATGACTCTCCTTAAATGGAGAAGTCATTTATAAATACTTCTATAAATCTTTCGACCATGTCTCTAAAGATGTGTAACATACACCTTTGAAAAGTTGCGGGAGCATTACATAAATCTAAAGGTATTCTCTTATAGGCAAATGTGCCAAAAGGACAAGTGAAGGTTCTCTTTTCTTGATCCTCAAGAGTAATAGGAATTTGATTATAACCCGAACAACCATCTAAGAAACAATAGTAAGAATGTCCGGCTAACCTTTCTTACATTTGATCCATAAAGGGTAAAGGAAAATGATTTTTCCTTGTGACAAGATTGAGATGTCTAACAAAATCTGTATTACCTTTTCAGTTTGTAAACCAATATCCATTGTCATATACTGTTTTAACAAGCCCAATATAAAACATGATATATGTAACTAAGCACTTTAATAAAACTAACGATCGTTAAACCATGAGTAATCTATATATACCAAACAAAACCTTGCATGTCGTTTTCTATCAATATATCAACTATACTGCAAAAATGGAAATATGAAACATGAAAAGATAATAAAATGGCAATGTAAGTCCCTACCTCTTGCTCGCTTCTACCCCATCTTTATCGTGTTTATTCCTTAGATTGCTCAAAATCAATTCCATATTTGATGAACCCAATTACCATATCCGCATTTTTTACAAATGATGTCACACTGTCACAATGTCGCCCCAATCCGATCAAAAGTTTACCAAACAACCATTTCTACTATTTTTCTTTCGTATTCGTATTCGTATTCTTTCTTGTACCCACATAGTGAATAGATAAAACACAATAAGTAAATTCAGTTGTAACCCAAAGAGAAATTAATTGTATAAACCAATAGGACCAGATTTATATGAGCTTAAATCTTCCTATTAGTCATGAGTCAGTTCAAGTACTTAACCATTCTTCAAGAACATATTTGACCTTAATCAGTATGAGTTTACTAAGCTAATGAGTTGTAAACCTCAAACACAAGCTTAATTACATGACTTATAATAGCTGGACTCTAGAGATAGTTTAATGATTCAAGGTGGCAACTAATGAGGAGTATGGGTATACTAGCAGATCATTCTTCCATAGAATCAAAAATCTTACCTAGATCAAAAGACTTCACCACTTAGATCATTTTCTTTTCTTCACTTCCATATTTAAGATGTACCACTCAATCTTATCATTTGTAGAGAAGAAAATAACGGCTAACCAGACTGCTCTTTGTATATGTTAATCTAATTCCTCATATATTTCACTCATTATATAGACCTGGATGATGTCTTGCACAACTGTCATACTAGAGCTTTCCTTACTATGTTGTCTTTTTTATTTCATACAATATGTATTTTAATATTTTGGTTTCACACTATATAACATCATCTAGTTATTTGTTATTTTTTGATAAACTCATGTTTAACAAGTCCGGTTCTGGAACAATCTTTCCTACCTATAATTTATATCTACCTATAATTTATATCTTATGCTATTGGGAGCTACCAAACTAAGTTGCCTTGACTTGTAGATTTCGATATATTCCCACGCTCATTAATCTAACCGTATATTTAAACCCATTTTTTGCCGCACTCCTAATAATACATTCAATCGATTACTTGTTCACCAACTTATGCAATCTATTTAGATGATATTTTATTTGTTTTCTAAATGTTTTCATTTTATTTTTTAAAAATTTGCTAAGCGTTTTCTCGCTAAAATGGCCACATAGGTTTCTAAATCTTTATTGCGTATTTCTTGTTCTTTCTATATCATTCCTATTGAAACACCTAAAATACACCAATCTATGGTCATTCCCTTAGACTCATAAGTAAAATTACTAAAATACCCCTAAGATGTATATGGGTCATTACAACCCCCTTTAGTCTATTATACATTATTGTGGTGATTTCACAATTGTTATCACTGTCGCGTTGTTCATTTTGGGTTTGAAGACCCGACTTAAAAGATCAACACGATGATGCATAATAATAACTTCACGGGGAGCGCCGTGATGAAGCCACCTTTGTTTGATGGAAAGTACTACACGTTCTAGAAAGCAAGGATGGGGATATTCTTAAAGTCCGTAGACCATAAATGTTGGCAAGTGGTTGAACATGGTTATGAAGAACCCACCATTACCGTGACTGTTGGTAATGTGACTAAGACCACCGTTGCTCCTTCAGACACCTGGTCACAAGCTGAGAAAGACTTAGAGCATGCGAATGCTCGAGCCCTTAATGCTATACACTATGGTATTTCTTCTGAAGAATTTAAATTTGCTATGTCCTGTGAAACCGCCAAGCAGAGTTTGGACATCTTAGAGCTTTCAAATGAGGGTACATCCCAAGTGAAGGATTCTAAGCTTAAGATGTTGACAAGTCAGTTTGAATGGATGAAAATGGAGGAGCATGAGACCTTTAGTGACTTTTAGCTTAAACTCTAAGACTATACCAACTCCATGTGGGCTTTGGGTCAGGAAGTCTATGAGTCGGTCATTGTCCGTAAAATCCTTCGTTCCTTGCCTGGTTAGTTTGACCCTAAAGTCACTGCCATTGAGGAAGCGAAGGATGTTGGCTCACTTGACCTTAAAGAGCTTCGGCTATATTCAGATTTAGGAGCTTAAGAAAGCACCTAGAAGCTCTAAGTCTGAATCTGTTAAAACTGAAAATTCTATAGGTTTAAAATCTTCCATTGTAGATGACTCTGATGATGATCTTGCCTTGATGGTCAAGAAGTTTGATAAGTTGTATTGGAAATGGAGAAAGTTCGACAAGAAACATTCTAAATCCTTTCTATCCAAAGATAAAAGGCCATCAAAGTTGGACAAGAGAAAATCTCAGGGTTCAAATGACAAGAAGTGTTATGCTTGTGGGGGAATTGGGCACATATCTACAGTGTGCCCCAATAACTCTAACAAGCCGAAAGCAATGAAAGCTATTGTAGACTCAAATTCAGACTCCGACAGTGACTATAACTCCTCCGATGATGAAGCTCCACCGACTCAAAAAGTTCTTATGGCTGTCGCCCGCAAAACTTCTGAATGTGAGACCTCAGGTAGTGTTAGTGACGATAGTGGTTCAGAATGTGACTCAGAGGTTGGAGATCTTCAAAAAGTGTATGATGAAATTTATAAGAAGTACAAAAAAATGTCAAAAAAGCTAGAGGTCAGCCCTCTCAAGGCAAAGGTCTTAACTGAAAACTGTCGACTTCTTCGGATTGACAAAGAACAACTACATAGTCGAGTTACAGAACTTGACACTTTAGTCCAGAGTCTTGCAGATAAGAGAAAGATTCTAAAACTCTAGTTTAAGAAGTACGAGATCTCTATAGGTGAGAGAGTGGTGTCTAATCTATCTTCTTAGACTTTATCTCTGGATCACCTTTTCAAGGTATCTCAGAGTCCTTATGAAAAGACTGGATTAGGTTACAAGGCTAATGAAGATGTTCGTCCACCAGTTATTAGACAGAGATCAGTTAGACACTAGAGGATTTCTAGTTGCTACATCTGCGGTCAACAAGGGAATGTTCGATGATTCTGTAGAAAAGTAATAGCTGAGACCAAAACCTCTAGAGAAGCTGAACTTAGAAATAACCTAGCCTCTCTCGAAGCTAGGAAGAAATATTTTGAGTTTCTCATCAACAAGTCGTATCCGAAGAAACTTATTGCAGTACGACGACCAAAGAATTCCGCAAAATGTCTTGTTGTTTGATGTTCTCTTAAGGCCAAAAAATCTTCTAAGTGGTATCTTAATAGTGTTTGTTTGAAGCTTATGACTGGAGACAAGTCATTTTTAAAAGATTATTATCCTTATGATGGAGGAAACATTATCTTGGCGATGGGGTCAATGCAAAGATAGTGGGTAAAAAGGTTGTTCAATCCGAAGCTATTCCAAATATCAGTGAAGTTTCTCTAGTTGATGGTCTTCGCCATAATCTTCTCTATATCAGTCAGATTTGTGATAAAGGGAATTTCTGATTGTTCTCTCGAAAGGAGTGTCTCGTACTTGATCAAGATTTGAACAAGGTTCACATGAGAGGAGTTCGTTCGAATGAAGACTGTTATGTGATTAATGTCGATGGATAGGTTTCTTAGTGCAACTTTCTGCAGATTGAAGATTCTTTGTTATGGCATCAATGATTGGGTCACATGAATGTTCTAGATCTAGCCAAGATTAACAAGAAAGAACTAGTCAAAGATTTACCCATCTTGAAGCCAGAACATACTCTTTGTAGTGCGTGTCAAATTGTTAAAGAAGTCCGCATCACTCACACAAAGAAAAAAATGATTAGTACCACCCGTCCTTTATAGCTTATTCATATGGACCTTGTTGGTTCTTCTCAGGTCGAAAGTCTAGGTGGCAAGTCATTTTTTCTTATGATGGTTCAAGACTTCTCTAGGTGGACTTGGCTAGCTTTCATGAGACATAAGAGTGATGCATTCGAAGAGTTTAAGAAAATTTGCAGGCGTGCAGTCATTGAGAAAGGAAATGCTATTGTTCATATTAGGAGTGATCATGGTGAAGAGA
Source organism: Thalictrum thalictroides (assembly GCA_013358455.1). Taxonomy (NCBI): domain Eukaryota; kingdom Viridiplantae; phylum Streptophyta; class Magnoliopsida; order Ranunculales; family Ranunculaceae; genus Thalictrum; species Thalictrum thalictroides. The sequence continues at coordinate 10,754 of JABWDY010043691.1, read as the reverse complement.
TCGTTAACTCAAGCTTTATTTCCTACTATTATGAGCTAAGCATTCAACATAAGTTCTCAGCTCCCAATACCCCACAACAGTACGGAGTTGCATAAAGGAAAAGTAAAGTTCTACAAGAGATGGCTACTGTGTTGTTACATCATAAACATGTTGCTAGGTATTTCTGGGCCGAAGTGGTGAACATAGTTTGTCATATCATTAACCGGGTCTATCTGAGACCAGGTACTAAGTCTAAACCTTATGAACTGTGGAAGGGTAGAAAACCTACAGTTGGCTATTTCAGGGTATTTGGAAGCACATGGTACATCTACAGAGATCAAGAGAGTTTTGCAAAGTTTGATAGAAAAGCTGACAATGGGATTTAACCTGGTTATTCAGAGAACAACAAGGCATATAGAGTCTACAACTTGATAGAAAGGTTGTTTAGGATTCGGTAAATGTCAAGGTTGATGACTATCTTTTCAGAGACTCTACTAGTGATAATTCTGATGACAACAATCCTGCTCCTGAAGCTTCAGTTTTCTCACCTTTGACACCATCTAGCAGTTCTGATATTCTTGAGTTTTCTCTTGAGAACATTCCTACTTGTTCTTCGACATATATTTCTTCTACAGACCCTAAAGACAAGTCACCATCTACTTCTCCTGTGATTAAACATCCTACTATTGGAGAGATAGATTTCATTTATGTGTTTGGTGTAGCAGAGGTGTTCAGACTCGACGACTGTTGGAGAGACAAATTTTATTTATGTGCTTTACGTTACAGGTTGAACCGAAAATTTTTAAGGATGCCTGTATTGTCAAACATGGATCAATGCTATGTAAGAAGAGTTAAATCATTTTCAGAGAAATGATGTGTGGGAGTGAGTGAAGAGGGCTCCTGGTGAATATGTGATAGGCACCAAGTGAATTTATTAAAACAAAGTAGATAAGAATGGGGGAATTGTGAGAAACTAAGCTTTGTTGGTTGCTTAGGGATATACTCAAGAGGAGGGAATTGATTTTGAAGAAACATTCGCACCAACTGCTCGTTTAAAATCCACCCGTCTTCTATTGTCCGTTTTACGTTATTTGGTTTTAAATTGTAATAGATGGACGTGAAAAATGCAATTCTGAATGAAGTCATTAATGAGCAGGTATATGTTGAGCAACCTAAAAGGTTTGAGGACCACCAGTACCAAACCATGTGTACCAGCTGAAGAAAGCCTTGCATGGATTGAAGCAGGCACCTAGGGTGTGCTATGAAAAACTTTCTACTTTTTAGATATCAGTTGGTTACTCTTGTGGCAGTATAGACAAAACCTTGTTCATGAAGAGAGATAAGAAAGATGTGTGGTTCAAGTCTATGTTGACGACCTGGTTTTTGGAGCGCCAAAGCAGAAGCAGGTCAATGAATTCATTGCACTCATAAAGAGTGAATTTGAGATAAATATGAAAGGGTTTGTAAATCAATCAAACAGATAGTGGATTATTCATTAGTCAGACTAAGTACGCTAGAGACTTATGTAAGAAGTTTGATCTTGATTCCGCTAGTCCAACCAAGACACATATGAGCAAAGATTGCAAGATTTTGAAGGATGAGAATGGGAAGGATGTTGATGTCACCTACTACAGAAGCATGATTGGGAGTTTACTATATCTCACAGCTAGTAGACCTAGCATTGCTTATAGTATTGGTGTATGTGCTTGGTAGCAGGCTCAACCTAAAGAGTCTCACGTTGTTGCAGCTAAGAGGATCATTAATCATGTGCGTAGGACACTTGGCTTGGGTTTATAGTATCCCTTCGAGACTTCTGCAGATCTAGCTGGTTACTGTTGGATCACTACCTACACAGATGCCGACTGGGAGGTTTTGTAGAAGATAGAAAGAGTACAAGTAAAGCTTGCTTTTACTTTGGGAATTGCCTAGATGCATGGCATTGTAACAAACAAACATGCATTTCTTTGTCCACTGGGGAAGCGGAGTATGTTGCAGCATGTAGCGGATGTAACCAGATGTTATGGCTCAAATACATGCGAGCTGACTACGGTATCTCTCAGGACACTATGACTCTTTTCTGTGATAACATCAGTACCATAAAATCTCTAAAAAACCCTGTACAACACTCTAGGACTAAACATATTGATATTCTTCATCACTTTATCAGAGAGTTAGTTGAAGATAGGGTTGTCTCTTGGAGTACGTAGACACCAACCACTTGAGAGTCGACATTTTAACCAAGCCTTTTGATACCCAGAGATTTTATTATCTCAGGGTTTCTATTGGGATTCTCACCTACTCTTGATGGGTAGTTTTGGACCTAGGGTTCACTAGTACTTATGTGCTAAGTGGACCCGTACCAAACTACGAGACGTTTGATCCCCCGAGTACCCCGTTTTATATCTTAGTTGTTAGGGTACGTATGCAACTTTTTACTCTAGATGAGGAGTTCAACGCCAAAAAAGGCTTTACGTTATGTTTATATGTATTGCCTTCATAGGTTGTGTTTCACGTCTATTTGTTGAGTGTGTTACAGGTGCCTATGACTCCTTGAGCTTAAGGTTATATCTTATCATGCTTGGTCTCACTTTGGAAGAGGTATACTATTTGTATCATATCTTGGCATGTTCATGATAATATCTTATGTTGGCTATGTTGATCCTTGTCTTCATAAGTATGAAAAAGGTGGATGAGCTTCCATGGGATGTGATCGAAGTGTCTTAGGAACGAGTGAAAACCATGTTACTATGGTTGGCGTATCCTAGGCATGAGTGGAGATCACACTTGATGGACTCATTTTTTCATGCTTTGGAACTTTCCTGATCAATTTGGCCTTTTGGAGTTGCTTGTTGTCGTTCATGTTTCACCATGATAGCATGATCTGATTATATGCTTTATCTTTTTTTTTTCATGGTTGAGACATGTTGCCTATGCTTATTGCATCGTTTTTCATGCAAAATATTTTTTATTGCATTTGCATTGGTTTTCTTGTCCGTCTTGATGACTCCGATTTGAGATCCAATATGTGTGTAACTGGTCGATCGTAGAAGACTCTCAGTTTAGAGGATTTAATCATATCTTTAGTGGATTTGATCATATTCGAGGTTAAATGCACGAGAATCAAGAATTTACAGTTGTTTAGTGGATTTGAGATGTTCATGTGCTTTGATGTTCATTTGGTTTTTAATGACAAGGTTGGAAGAATTTTGAAATGTTTTTGAAAGAACCAGTGTAATCAAGCCTTTAGTCGATTGATGAAGAGAATTCCATTATAAGTACTCTTCAGTCGACTGATGAAGAAGAAAAATTGTGCTTCAAGCCTTATGTTGGCTGATGCTTTGAAGAAACAGATAATTTTGCCTTTTGTCGACTGATGTGTTATTTTTTTCAAAAAAATGTAACACAGACTGCTTTACACGCACCAAATTTCGAGGGTTTAAATTGTTTTTTCGTTTCATCCTATTCATTCATCATCACCTGCAACTAAACCCTAAACCCTAAGCCTCCAATAACAATTTCTTTAAGCTTTGATTTTCTTGATTTTTCACCCAATTTCTTCTCTCTTTCACAATACCTTTCAAATGGCTCCTAGAATGAAGAAACCAAGAGGAGAATCATCATCACAGCCCACACCTTATTTCTAAATTTCACCATTTATTCAAAACTTACCTCAATATTAAACTTCTCTTTCATCTGCTTTTAACCTAGGTCACTTTGTTCGCAGCATACAAAGGACCTCTACACCCAAAGGATATCCAAGAGACCTATATCCATTGAGAGAGTTGTGATAATGGAGGATCTTGAGCCCTATCATCTCGAGCACATTCTTGATTTTTCAGGCTTGGATGTTTTCAACTCAATTGATGTAAGGCACACAAAGTACGCTACTAACCTTTTCTATTCGAACATTACTAATATATGTTATGATCCTCCATCTTTTAAGATTTCTCTTTTTGGTTCTGCCACGACCATTACCCTTGACTATCAGCTTGTAACCCAAATTGGGTTCAAGAGACCTTTACCTGAGTTGAGAATGGCTAATCGTCTTGCTCTTACACCTGAGATGGATGCGGATCTAATGCATGATGGGTTACTTACTCAATGGTGTAGAAAGTTTCCTTATTATGGAGTGATTTCTACATTAAAGGTGGGAGCCATGTGGAGGGTGCTTCACAAAATTTTGTTAAGTACAGGTTTTTACAAAATTGGTACCTTAGCTGAGTTGCCTAAGGATGAAGCATACTACCTTTGGAGAACAAGCCAGGGGGATGTGTTGAATGTTCCCTAAATATATTATGGAACAGGATGGTATCTACATACCATGGAGCTGTGAATAATATTTTGCCTTATGGTGCCTTAATAAAGGAATTGGCACCTCAGGGTACTTATGATAACTCTACAGCTTGGGTGGATGCCTTAGAAGCATTGGGTAAGATGGCCTAGAGGATAGAGTTCTGGACTACTTGGGGAGGATAGAGGAGACTCTTCAGTTTCATGCTTCTAGTATTCAGAACCTTCATAGCACTGTTGCAGGACAAAGCTCAAAGTTGCAGTACGCTGGAGACTGCATTAGAGGATTGAGACACCTCCTGTTGTCTGCAGCTGCTGGGAGAGTAGCTAGAGAAGGTGGTTTGCCTGTGACTCAACCACCTTAGGGTTTCAATGTTCAAGATCTAACTAAAGACTATTAGGGATTCTGGAGGATGATAAGTGAACAAATATGGATGATCAGTGATGGCTGACCTTATTTTAATAAGGTCCCCCTATGGAGGTCATCAAGATGTGTCTAGGTCTAGGTTTTCACTTTTTTCTGTTTAAGTTTGTTTTATCCTATGTGAGAATTTGAAGATGTCATCATGTTAAAACTTTTTTATTTTGTGGTTGTAAAACCTTGTTTATCAGGTTATCTATCTATGGATGTTGGTTTTTATATTTATGAGCATTTTTTTTAATCATGGATGTTTTTTTATAGCTTTATGATGGATGTTCATATCTTATATCATGTTTATATGCTTATCACATGCTTTATGTGTGCTTGGATATGCTTTTAGGGTTCATGCTCATATCTTTTTGTTGGCTATCCTCTTTGCACACACTAGCCATACACACTTGTTTCGTATCATGCACTATGATTTAAGCTTCATTGATGACATATTATTGTGAATGGATGTTTTTATTGTTGTTTTATTCATGTATATCACCAAGTTGGTTTTATTTTTATTTTTTTTGCTTTATCTTGGGATGTGATATACATATGTGTTTAGCATGCCTTTGAAGCTTCACCCTTTATATTTTATTAGTTTCATGCTAACATATCTTGCTTCATGTTGAAAGTGGCTTGTTTATATACATGTGTTGATGCTTTTAACATGTTTGCAGGCGCGGTACCATTTGTCAACTTTTTGACGAAAAGGGGGAGAAAAGATACAAACACAAGGTGTTAGATGGATTTCATTCATTTGAATTGTTTTTTTATATTTGGATATGTTTATGTGTTCAAAAGTTCATGTTTATAGGCAAATACTTAGGGGGAGCTTGGTTTGAGGGGGAGTTGTGTTTATAAGGACTCTTATGATTGTTTTGAAATTGTTATAAACATGTGTTTTGTATATCTTATATGTTTTTGTCACAAGTTAACAAAGAGAGAGATTGTAAATGTATTGTGTTTGTAAATTGTGACAAAAGGGAAAAATGAACATTTCACATGTAAACTATATGTTAAGTCCTTGTATTGTGTCAAAGTCTTGCCTAGAGTCAGTGTGTGAAGCCTTGGAGCTGAAGACCTCACGATTTGACGTGCACGTTCATCAGTCGACTGGCCAAATAGTTCAATGAAGATCATGTTCATCAATTGACTGACTCTTTAAAGTTCTATATATGTTTGTTCATCAGTCGACTGACCAAAATGGATCTACATGAATTGTTTATCAGTCGATTGACCAAAGTGGATCTGGATGAATTGGTCATCAGTCGAATGACTTGCAAGAAATTTCTTTTTTGGGTTATTTTTAAGTGCTGATTCTTTGAGCCCAAGTTTCCAAAACCCTAAGTTGGTCAACATAGGTTTGACCAACAGATCTATTGGGTCAAAGAGGTATATAAGCAACATTAAACTCTAGAGAACACTTGATTTTGATGGTTTATCTTCTAAACCTAGAAGAATTTGATGTAATCCATCTCAATCCTTGAAGTGTACCACCAACAACTCAAATTAATTCTTAATCTTGTGAGGTGAGTGATTGTTTGTATTGGGTATTGTTATAAACCCATTGAGAGTTTCAATTTGTTATCTCTACAACCATTGATAGGAATCTTAGAAAGAAACCCCAACTTGATTTTTTCAAGTGAAGATTTAGTGAAACCCTAGTGGAGGAAACTAGGTTAGAGACAAGGAGTGTCTCTTCAACTTCAAGATTGGAAAATAACATCAAGGGGGACTTGGTGTGATGCCGACTTTGTGTAACCTTTGGCTTTGTTCCTTAAGTGTTAGTGAAGCCTTTTGAGAGTCGACGTAGGCATTCCTGTCGAACCACTATAAACCTTGGTGTTGTGGTTTTCTTCACTTTACTTAAGCTTTTTCCTTTGTTTGATGATACCAAATCTCATAACTTTCTTTCTTGGTCTATTCTAGTAAAGTATCAATTGCTAGCGAGAGTGAGGGTTACACATTACCAGTCACTCCATCTAACTAGCTTGGGACTCCTTAAAGTTATTGATTGATCATTATTTGTTAAAAGAAGTAATGTGATGTGAATGCCAAACAATGATTTTTGCGTAAGACACAGATTTTTTGTATATTATAGATAATGGTAATTTCTTAATGGCTATTTTTGAATTTGCTTCTTTTCGGATGTGCCATTTGTTAACATATTAAGCAATATGACTATGTTGGGCACAAATTAATGTTGTTTAAAATGCTAGGCAAGTAATTGAAAGTTGCCTAACATATTATGCACAAATGAATGATTGCCTAACATGTTATGCACAAATGAATGATTGCCTTACATGTATACACAAATTTGCCTAACATGTTATGCAAAAATGAATGATTGCCTAACATGTTAACAAATTGAGGAACTGCCTAATACCTTAAGCAATTCAAGTAAAAGTTGCGTAACATGTTAGACACTTCATAAAAAATCTGTAAACACTTAAAATTGAACAATTTTTAAAGAAAGAAAAAAAATCCTTAAACTCATTCATCAAAACTTTTACACAACTGGAACAATGAAATGTAAAACAAAAAATCAATTGTTGAGATATTGGCAAGTTCTTTTATTATGATGACTAGTTGTAAGACAACTCGTATATTTCTAAGCTCTTGATCGCTTTCTTGACCTTGTATTTGGAATATGTTTTTTCTTTGGTCTCCCAGGAGGTTTCCTAATATCTGCAGGCAATATTGCAGGTTCTTCTTGACCATCTTTTGGCTTCTCATCATCTGGAATAGGTTGAATTGCATACGAGTACATCTCTCGGAATTTGGTAACATATAAATAAGATTCAACATAATCGTAAATTCGATCACCTTTAGCAACAATAGCAACTACAATATGCTTGTGCAAAAATCCATATATTTTCCACTTCCAACAAGAACAAATCCTATCCGCAAGATGAGCAGAATGTTGTTTATTCAGCTGCACTTCATAAACAAAATAACGTGATTTGAAAACTTTCATAGGTCTTGCTTCCTGAATCCTATTAGCCAACAAATCTTCCATTTCAAGACACAATACTGTAGTCCACTTCAATGAGTCATCATGCCTATCAGACATCATCTTCATTACTCTTCTCCTAATTCTATCAAGCATAACACAAGTAGGCATAGAACGCTCCGCAATTATCCAATTGTTAAAACTCTCAGCAATATTCGAATATAATTCATCATAATGTCGACCTGTGAAGTACGCATTGGCAAAGTGCTGCGGAGGCAAAGCTTCCATGAATTTTGCAGTCTTAACACCTCCAACCGCTAACAAGTTTTTCAGACATTCAATATATTTGAAATGAGTTGCTGCATAGGCACATCTGCCAAAGCGCTTCCTAAGATTCTCACCCGAAGCAAATCGTGTAGTAGCAGTAGCAAGATTGTTTTTAAGATGCCACACACAGAAAGAATGATGGCAATCAGGAAAAACCAAACGAACATTCTTCACGAGAGTGCAATGCCTATCCGAAAAAAATGTTATAGGTCTCTCCGGAGTAACAATGGCTTTAAAATTCTCCAAAAACCATAACCAATTGGAATCATTCTCCACTTCAACAACTGCAATAGCTATAGTGAACATACCTAAAAAGAATGTATTAGTATTACTACTATCTTGTTAAGCAACTCAGTTATAATTGCTTAACATGTTAAGCAAAATGTTTAGCATTAAATCTCTTGTTATGCAACTTAGAAAAAGTTGCCTAATATGTTATGCAACTCAGAAAATAACGAAACTGAAAAAAAAAAAACACAATCATATCCCTTCGTCGCCATTTTTTTGCTGTTGCTGAAAGAATACTACCTTTGTACTTCGATTTCATAAAAGTGCCATCTAAACAACGCACAACCATGTAAAACCTAAAATCATAAATGTTTGCCTCAAAAGCAAAAAAAAAACGCTGAAACTTCTTCGTCTCAAGTTCAACCTGTAATAAAACATGACAATCTGGGTTCGTTTCCAAAATAACATCTCTAAACCATGATAACTGACTGTATGACAAACCAGTATCTCCATATATTTGTTTAATCTCCACCAGCCTAGCCGTATATGCATAATAATATTTCAAGGTAATACCATAATCTCTTTTAAATTTGTTAATGATATCCTTTGGCTTAATCAGAATGTCGTCATTTACCTATCTAAGAATTAATGACATTACAAGTGCACTTGAGACATTGGGATCATTATAATCTTTACAACAATTGCCACAAGTATGTTTCCCAACCATTTTCTTCAACCTCATAAAACAACCAGAAGTACAATATGACACCGCATATATCATCCATTTACATTACTCTTGTCCATCATTCAATTTAACTTCTTCAATAGACTTCTTACAAACAACTTTCACTCTACTTGAATCATTTTTCACAAATACATACTTGAACCAAGATTCAATAGATTATTGTCAAAGCTTGTTTCGAACCTCAACAGCTCCACCACCAAAAACTTGGCCAATACCAGTATACCACTAAAGACATTCTCCCAACCAATAGACTTTAAGGCTGGCCTAAAAAATTCATCATCATCCTCAATGCAAGAAGAGCTACTACTTGCTATTTCATTATAACGAATATTATAAAAAAACATTTTCTTCAAACAAAGCAAAATCCAGACAAATTTTTGTCCACCTTTAGAACAAAACCACACAAATGATTGAAGATCACCATCACCAACAATATCATGACGTTTACCATCATGATAAAAAAAAAGGATAAAAAATCAAATGAGACAAGTCCTTCTAATAAAGACAAATGGCACTCTTTAACTCAACAACACTACTAGATATCGCAAGTAAGCTCATAAGAAAATGTAAACATATTATACTTAATCACACCAGTAACACCATGACTTCGAATGATGTTAAGGTCCATATCTACTACACATGAATAAAATAACAATAATATACATAGTTAGATAAAGACTAATAATAGTTGTTTAACATACTAATCAACACATTGATAAAATAAAATACTAATGAAAAAGTTGCTTAACACATAAAACACTATATACAAACTAATGAAAATGATGCTTAACAAATAAAGCACTAGATACAAACTAATGAATATGTTCACTACTAGATACAAAACATATCTTGATGGTTAAAAACCGTCATGTAAATTTATAGATTATGTTTTGGAGGTGCCAACAAATCCGTCCTCTTATGTCATGTCAAGAAATGTTCAAAATTTCGTCACGACACTGCTAGATATCACAAGTAAGCTCATAAGAAAACATAAACATATTATACTTAATTACACCAGTAACACCATCGCTTCGAATGATATCAAGGTCCATATCTACTGCAAATGAATAAAATAACAATAATATACATAGTTAGATAAAGACTAATAATAGTTGCTTAATATACTAATCAACACATTGATAAAATAAAACACTAATGATAAAGTTGCTTAACACATAAAACACTAGATACAAACTAATGAAAATGTTGCTTAACACATAAAGCACTAGATACAAACTAATGAATATGTTCACTACTAGATAAAAAGCATATCTTGATGGTTAAAAACCGTCATGTAAATTTATAGATGATGTTTTGGAGGTGCAAAAAAATCAGTCCTCTTATGTCATGTCAAGAAATGTTCAAAATTTCGTCACGAAATACTATTTTTTCTTGACAAATTGAACATTAATTGTCATTGTATAAATAAAAAACATAATTTTTGGTGTTCAAACTGCCATTTAATAGGTTAAACCTGTCATTATTGCATTTAAAACCGTCATATTTTTTTTTCCAAATATTTTATCTTTAATATTAAAATCGTCATATTTTCTACTAAAAGCGTCATCTTTAATCTTAAAATCTTCATATTTTCGTTTAAAAATATCATCTTTACTTTTAAAACCGTCATATGTCCTTTGAAAAATGTCATCATTACTTTTAAAATCGTCATCTTGATCTTTTAAAAGACTCATCTTTACTTATAAAACCGTTATATATCCTTTTAAAAGCGTCATTTTTACTTTTAAAACAATCATTTTTTAGTAAAAGAGTCATCATTAGTTTTAAAACCGTCATCTTGATCTTGATAAATTGTCATA
>JABWDY010043675.1:5726-15953 GCA_013358455.1 Thalictrum thalictroides | reverse complement strand
AAAAAAGTTATGGATCTCATTAAAATCTGGCTTGCCCAACATTTTGCAAGTGGCAGTATAGCTCAATTGGTAAAACCTATGGATGATGATGTCAGAGGTCTGGGTTTGAAATCCCATTAGCATTACCGAGTTCTTGATCACAATAAAAATATCTTTACCAAATTTTTTTTGCAAGTGTCAGTTGAGCTCAACTTATAAAACCTTGGGTGGTGATACCAGAGGTTTAGGGTTCAAATCATGCTAGCACTACAGAGTTACTTATCTCATTAAAAACAGACTTACCACAACATTTTTGGATGTGTCAGTTGAGCTCAACTGGTAAAACCTTTGTGTGATGATACCAGAGGTCTGGGGTTCAAATTCCGCTAGCATTACGAAGTTACTGATCTCATTAAAAACAAGTTTACCACAACATTTTGCAATTGTACCAGAGGTTTGGGGTTTGAATCCTGCAAGCATTACGGAGTTACTGGTATCAATAAAAACAGATTTACCAAAACATTTTGCAAGTGTCAGTGTAGCTCAAATGGTAAACCTTTGGTTGATGATGTCAGAAGTCTGGGTTTGAAATCCCGCTAGCATTACCGAGTTGTTGATCTCATTAAAAACAAGCTTACCACATTTTTTTTGCAAGTGTTAATTGAGCTCAACTGGTAAAATCTTCGGTGGTGATGCCAGAGGTATGGGATTCTAATCCCGCTAGTATTATCGAGTTACAGATCTCACCCAAAACAAGCTTACCACAATATTTTGCAAGTGTCAATAAAGCTCAACTGGTAAAACCTTTGGGTGATGAATACATGAGGTTTGGGGTTTAAATCCCGTTAGCATTATCGAGTTACGGATCTCATTAAAAACTGACTTACCCAACATTTTGCAAGTGTCTGTGTAGCTTAACTGGTAAAACCTATGGATGATGATTTCAGAGGTCTGGGTTTGAAATCCCACTAGCATTTTTGGGGTTGTTAATGGGGGCCCCTCCCTTATATTAAAAACCAAAAAAGATATAAAGATTACAAGCTCATCACTCTATCACTCTCTTTGTTACATAAATGAATGAAAAGAAAAAACCTAAGAGAGTCCTAGCGAAATATCAATAGTTTAACAACTATTCTAGCCCCACAAAAGGGTACTTCAACCAGAAACTAAACACTTAACTTGGATGGATCCAGGCCTAAGCCAAGTTCCACTCCCTTTAAGCATGGGGAGCTATGGTCCTGTCCTGTATCTCTAGTGCATGGACCTTGGTAGTCCTCATTCTCCTGGTTATGTATCACCTGCATATTGCTAACCTGATTTATTCCTTTAGCTCGGCAAGTGTGTCTTCTCTTAGGTGTCTCCCAGCCTTCTTCTTGTGTTGCTTTGGTACTGTCTTCACAGTTCTCATGTTGCTCAACCATGGCAATTAGTTGTTCTCTCTCATTTGGGCTAGCATTACTAGTCCCTTCTTTCATTTCAACCAGATCACCTCCATCAACCTGACCTTCTTTCTTTTGTATCCATATTGCCCTACCCTTTTGTTTCTATGGTTGGGTTTTAGGGCATATAGCATTCGAGTGACCAAAGGTCTTACATTTAGAGCATTTTGGAGGTTTCCAATTATACTCCACTTGGACTTTAGTTGTTTTCCTTTGGTCTAACAGTACCAACACTTCCTTTGGGTATGTGCATTCATAATCAATCTCCACACACAACCTAGTATAGGTGGTTCTTTCCATAGTTTCAGTCAGCCTGTCTGGATATAATGGATTCCCTACAGCACTAGCAACCTGACTAAACCCTTTGTCATCCCACATTGGGAGTTTCTTGAAGATCACCCAAATTGGTATTGTTTTCAGCTCTTGTGAATCCACCTCATGAAAGAGTTTCCATGGTTGTACAATAAACAATCTACTAGCAATATGAAAGGATCCCATGTCTATCACTTTCTTCCTATCATCATCATTCAAAAACTCAAAAGTAAAGGAGTGCTCCCCATAGCTTTTCATCACGAACTGCTGCACCTTCCATACCTTTTGAATTAACTCTTTTACATAGCTATACCCTGGCCTCTTCCAGATGAAGCTGCCTATCACCAGTTTTTCATTTTTCTTGTGTATGTGTGCAAATTGAGAGGACTGTACATGTACCACTGGTTGGCCATTCACTAGAGTAGGAAGAATACATGTAAGTTTACCCCCGTTCTTGTTACCTAATACTCCAGCCCAAGTACTTAACTTTTGCTCCCATTGTGGTAGGGATCCAAACTGTATGTGTTCCTTGTCTTCTTGGACATTCTTTCCCTTGAGTATCATCATCAGCTTGTCACCACAATCACTCTTCTTTGTTGGAGAGTGCAAGCCGTACGCCTCATTCAAGGTATCAATGTGGAACTGCCCTAGGCCATGCTTGTCACCCCTGTCCATATCCTTAACATTATCACCAATAATGTCCACCCTTGTAATTCCAGTAATAGCATTAGCTTGGTTTGGACCAAAGTCAGCTGTGTGTTCCAGTTTAGCATTCCCCTTAGCATTATTATTGTCTTTCGTGGAATTCCCATGCACAAGCTGTCGGTTTCCCTCTTTAGAAGCTGGACTACAAGTAGGATTAGTAACATTCCTACTTCGATCAGGACTGCCATTCCCTCTCCTTTGGTGGAGTCCTTCTTCATCTCTAGCTCGGTTTCCAGTTATACCTTGAGGAGAATTACTAAAACCGTGAGCTGTAGCCTGTAGGGGCAAGTTTCCTTCTTTTAGGTTTCCATTAGTTTCCATCTCTTTTTCCACTAAGTTAGGAATTACAGATCCCTTAGGATTGTTAGGACTTCCATTCTCATTACACTTCCCAACAATAGGAGTTCTGCCATCAGCAATCTTGGAAGGTAAGAAAGATTCCACCACGTTCATGGCTGCCACCACCTTTTTTATTGCTTGTTGCTGGATTGATATCCCCAGATTTTGATAATGAGGACCTATCATCACGTTCATGGCTGCCTCTTTTCTTTTTCCTAACTTACCAACCAAGTGTAAGCTCACTGTTAAGATCTCTGGGTGATGAAAACCATAGGTCAGGGGATCAAACCCTAGTGGTATCAGGGTACTAATCCCATTTAAAAAATAGGCTTACCTGGGGAAACCCTACAATTTTGCAAGTGTCATTAAAGGTGTCGCTCAACTGGTAAAACCTTTGAGTGATGATACCAGAGGTTTAGGGTTCAAATCCCGCTAACATTAAGGAGTTACTGATCTCATTAAAAACAGACTTACCACAACATTTTTGCAACTGTAAGTTGAGTTCAACTGGCAAAACCTTTGGGTGATGATACCAGAGGTTTGGGGTTCAAATCCCGCTAGCATTACCGAGTTACTGATCACATTAATAAAAAGCTTACCACAACATTTTGCAAGTGTCAGTAAAGCTCAACTGGTAAAAGCTTTAGGCGATGATGCCAGATGTATGGGGTTCAAATCACGCTACCATTACCGAGTTACTGATCTCACTAAAAACAAGCTTACCACAATTTTTGCAAGTGTCAGTAAAGCTGAACTGGAAAACCCATTACAAGAAATTTGGGATTTAAATCCAACAAGGATTATCAAGTTACTGATCTCATTAAACACAGGCTTACCACAACATTTTGCATGTGTCAGTATTGCTTAACAGATAAAACCTTTGAGTGATGATACTTGAGGTTTAGGGTTCAAATCCCGCTAGGATTATCGAGTTACTGATCTCAATAAAAAGAAGTTTACCACAACACTTTGCAAGTGTCCGTGTTGATGTTACCAGAGGTTTGTGGAACAAATCTCGCTAGCATTATCGAGTTACTGATTTTTTTATTTTTTTTTGTTGGAAAGCAGGGTTGTTGCAGAGGTCCCTTACCCCGTTTCATAAAAAATCAGATCAAAAGGAGTATTACAATCTTTTATAGGCAGTGCCTACACTATCATCAAATACAATGTTCTTTACATCTTCTGAAAATGAACTAGGTATTACATTAATAAACTCTACTGCAGCAATTCGTGCAGCTAGAGCATCTGCTAGTTTGTTTGCCTCCCTGTAGATGTGGTGGATGCTGAACAGCTGGAAGCCTTTTGTCATACCCTCGATCCTTCTTCTCATATGCTTTGTCTGCCATGGTGTCCTTCTGGTTTTGATGAATGATACAACATTTTGTGAGTCTATCTGTGCTGCTACCTTGCTCACTCCATGCCTGGTTGCCAATTTCAATCCTTGTTCAAGAGCTTGTAATTCAATATGAGCTATGCTAGTGTAAGAAGATCTCCCTTTGGCTGCTGCCAATACACTTCCACTATGGTCTCTAAGGACTGCTGCCCATCCTCCATCTATACCCTGTAATGTGCCATCTGTGTTGAGTATTACTATGCTTGCATCTTCTGGCTTCTCCCATCTGCCCCACTTTGCTTTGTAAGTAGAAGTTTCTATGTTGATGTCCCATGTGTCCATCAATCTTTGCCTATCTGGTCCATTATCCATGCTGAAAGCAAGTGATTGTAGCTTTGTCCTCACATCATCTAGTGTATTCTTCCCCACCCATGTGGCTAAAGAATCATGCTGCTGGAATATTCGGGTATTTCTTTCTCTCCATATCCCATAGATGTAAGCATTGAAGCATAACTTGAGTGCCATATTTTGGAATAGTTACAATTGTAGAAAATGTGTTCTTCAGTTTCTGAGTGTTGCCAGCAAAGAACACAAGTGTCCATCTGCAGAACACCTCAATGCTTCAGGTTGTTCTGAGTTTTGAGTCCACCTTTCATCATGAGCCATGTTACAAAAGAGTGCCTGGGTATCTTGCTTGCAAACCAGATCAAGTTGTGCCAGTTGACTGGTTGTTTAGTAGCTCTAAGCTCTGCATTTGTTTGCTTCAAACTGAATTCCCCATCAATAGATGGAGACCATACAATGTCATTTTGACCTCCTCCAATCATTATGCTTGTTTCAGCTTGCCTTGCAATGTCTCTAATATGTATCCTAGTGTGGACTGGGAAGTTCCAACTGTTTCCATCCATCATGTTAGAAACATTAGCATTAAAATTACAAAGTGAATCATACCTTAGGGCAATAGGTAATTCTGAACTAAGTATGCCAGTAGCAAGCCAAGGATCCTGCCAGAACTTAGTACTTTGTCCATCACCAATGAGATGTTCTACAAAATACATAGCTTTGTGTCTCTCCTTCAGTATTGATCTCCAACTCCATGAGCAGTCCTTAGGGATCTTTAATTGCCAGAAGTTCCTGTTTCTTATAAGGTTGTTCTTCACCCATTGTACCCACATTGTATCCTTGTTGCTCACTATTTTCCACAAGTGTCTCATATTGGCAGCATGGTTTGTTGTCTCTAGGTCTCTCAGTCCAAGTCCTCCTTCATCATATCGAAAGCAAACATCTCTCCAACTAACCCGTTCGTGTGAAGTTTTGCCATCAGGTCCATTCCATAAAAAATTTCTGCATAGCTTGTTGATGTCAGTGATGATGCTATGAGGCAGTATAAAGGCTGATATCCAAAATACATTAAGATTGCTAATGACTGCCTTTAGTAGTTGCAATCTCCCTGCATAAGACAATAGCTTTCCCTTCCAGCTCTTCAACCTTCCAGAGACTTTGTTGATAAGAGGAAGGCAATCCCCAGATGTGAGAATAGTGGTGATTAAGGGCAGTCCTAAGTACCTTACTGGTAAAGTTCCCACGTTAAATCCCATGATAGTTGTGATTGCATTGCATGTCTATGGTTCTACTCCAAAAAAGAAAAGGGAGCTCTTTGCATTATTGACTTCAAGCCCAGTACACCCTTTAAATATCTCCAATGTATCCTTCATATAGCTGGCTGTTGTTGTATCTCCATGCATGAAGGCTATAAGATCATCTGCAAAAGACAGGTGTGTAATCATAGGATTTAAGCATTTATAATGAAGCTTATACACACCCTCATTTACTCTTTGTGCTAACAAATCAGAAAAAAGATCAATTACAAGCACAAATAGGTAAGGGGACATGGGATCCCCTTGCCTAATACCTTTCTTCCCAGTAAAGAAACCATATGAAGCTCCATTAAGCATAATAGAGTAGCTAGCAGTTTCCACACATGTCATGATCCAGTGTTGGAACCTTTGTGGTATTCCAATTCTATTAAGTGCAAAGGCAATGGCCTCCCACCTGACAGAATCATAAGCCTTCTTCAAGTCTATCTTTGCTGCACACTTGGCTGGCATAGTCTCCCTGTGGTAGTTGTGTAGCAGCTCATGGCATAGGAGAATGTTGTCTTGTATATACCTCCCTTTAATGAAAGCAGACTGATTCTTGGACACAACACAATGCATGAACTCCTTCATTCTGTTTGTAATCACTTTTGTAATGCATTTTTATAACACATTACAACAAGAAATAGGTCTATAATCCCCTAGGGAAGCTGGACTAGTGACCTTAGGAACCAAAGCAATACAAGTAGTATTCACCTCCCTTAACATTCTGCCTGTTTTGAAAAAATTCTGGATAGCTTTAACAAAATCTCCACCAACAATACCCTAAGAAGCTTTGAAAACTTAGAGGGAAAGCCATCCCCTCCTGGTGCCTTATCAATATGTATATCAGCAAGAGCTTGAGTAATCTCATCTCTATTTACATCTTCAATGAATCTGCAAGCCATATCTTCTCCAATGCTCCTGTGAATTGGTACATTATCAAACATTGAGAAATATCCATAAGTTGCATACTTACATTGCTGTATAAGTCCTTGTAGTATTCAACACAAGTAGCTCCAATAACCTCCATGTCAGTGATGGCTGCTCCTAAACTATCAAGCAAGCAAGAAATATTATTTCTAGCTCTTCTCTCTTTCATTAGACCAAAGAAATAAGCTGTGTTATTGTCTCCCAAAGTGACTGTCAGATCCCTGGACTTCTGTTTGTGCATTGGCTCTTCTGCCTTAGAAATCTTCACACACTCTTTTATTGCAACCTTTTCTTTCTGAATGTAAATTACATTAAGTGGATCCCTTTGTAGCTTTGTCTGGATTCTATCAACTTCCTCCTTAGCTTCCTTTAACTTATCCACCACACTGCCCACTCTTAGTTTATTCCACTCAATTAGAGCAGCCTTTGTGTGTTTGAGTTTCTGGAAACATAGGGTTTCCCCTACATTGGATTTGCCATGCCATTTTAACTGTCTCCTGAAAGCCTTGCTCCTCTACCCAGAAATTAAAGAACCTGTAAGCCCTTTTCCTTATTTGTTGATGAATGCTTGAAGCCTCAATAACTGGAGAATGGTCAGAAGTTACCTTAGGGTTCATGAATTCAGCTTCATGATCTGCAAAGACATTAAGCCAATGAGAGTTCACCATAACCCTATCTATCTTACTGCATATCCTCCCTTCTTGCCTGTTGTTCCATGTAAAATAACATCCTTTGTACTTTAGGTCCATCAAACCAGCCTCAGTTACAAAGTCATGAAAATCTATATAGTGGTGTCACCTGGTTCTTGCTCCACCTACCCTTTCATTTGTGTTTAGGATTGTGTTAAAGTCTCCTAACACTCTCCATGGAATATTATTGGTACCACTGATCCCTAGTAGATTATTCCATAGACTTCTCCTCTCAATCCCATTATTGCTAGCATAGACACTAGAAATGAAAAGATAGAGCCATCAGCCCTAGTTACCTGCATTGTAATGCTTTGCCTATCCATATGCCTCTGTTGCATGCTACAATCATGTGGGTTCCAGCAAACCCAAACCCTGCCAGCATCATCATATGTATAATTACATTCCATCTCCCATCCCGGACAAACCCTACTCCTTACTTGGTCTACATTTGCTTCCTTCACCTTAGTATCTAAAATAATCATAACTGCCAAACCATACTTCCTAACTAGCTCTCTTACATCTTCTTGTTTAAATTTTTTGTTAAATCCTCTTAGATTCCAGCATCCCACTCTACACATTAGGTAACCTCTTGTTTTTATTTATAGTGGCCTTGCTTGAGACCATTTTAGTACTCCCTCCTTCAGTTACCTTATGGAGACTGCAATACCCACCACCACTAGTCATTCCACTCCTCTATTGCACAGATTGTGGGTGGCCATATTCCCATTCATTATTACTCCCTTTCAGCTTAGCTAGCTTTTACCAAACCCTCTTCTGTATGCTCTCATAGTTGGTGGTGTTCTGGGAAGGGCTTGATGGTCTAAAAGTATGTTTCTTCTTTGGTGTTTCCCATGCCACCTCTTCACTAACTTTCTGTTTCCCCTTCTCACTCTCTTCTTCAATAGGCTGCTCACTCATTGGAGGGGTTTTATTTGGCTCAACTTGGTTAGGGTTTTGTGTGCACTCCTCACTTTTTTCTCACTCACTGCCTCTCACCCCTTCATTACTTTTTTCCACCACATGGTCCTCATCTACAACTACCAATTGTAAATCATCCTTGCCACTTTGATCATCACCTACCACACTGCCTGAATCATCCTCAAGCTTTTCTTTCTCCACCCACACAGATTGCTCCACCTTCTTTTGCTTCTTCTTAGGGCATGTTTTATCATGATGTCCAAAAACATCACAAGTACTACACTTTGCTGACTTCCAGTTGTACTCTATGGGGATTTTAATCACTTTTTGCTTGTCTAGAACCACAGTTGTCTCCCTTGGAAATTTGCACTTTGTATCAACTTCAATGCAAATTCTTGCATAAGAGGTTCTTCTCTTTTCTTCTGTCAATCTATCAGTAAAGAGAGGTCTTCCTACTGCACTTCCGACCATGCTAAAACCTTTACTATCCCACAGGTCCATTGGGAATTGCTTGAACAACACCCAAATTGGAATTGTTGTAAGTTCTTCGCTTTCAGTTTCAACAAAAAGCTTCCAAGGTCGTATAACAACCAGTTGACTTGCTACATGAAAGCTCCCCATCTCGAATACAATGCTCCTGTCTTCCTCCTTTTCAAATTCAAAAGTGAACATTCTGTCACCATAAGCCCTCATGATGAAAGGGTTCTTCAATCTCCACATTCGTGTAACAACATCTTTGACATAAGTATACCCTGGTCTTCTTCCTATAAAACTACCAACAACAAGCTTAGAGTTCTTCTCCTTCAAGTGTATAAACTGTTCAGATTGAACATGAATAACCGGCTTGCCTTCTACAATCATTGGTGGTATATATTCTAGAGAATTTTTGCCAACAGTTGCTCGACCTAATACATCTGCCCATGACTTACTTACTTCTACATTGGTTGTTCCAGATCCTTTCTCAGCAACATCATCTTTATTTCCTCCACCAAACCCTAATTTTTGATTTACACCAAAACCTTAGTTTTCTTCATCAAGTTTCTGAATTTGTTCTTCATCAGACCTCATCAAACGTGATGTAACTAAGGTGCTTCCATTAGGTTTTATAGATGAAACACCTTCTAAAACACCTTGCCGAATCAGATTAGGGTTAGGGTTCATATTGGATTCGGTTTCATCATAACCAGCAAACTTACCATCATTAACAGCTGTAAGCTCCAACTCCATATTGGATTCAACATCCTTCTTCTCCACGTACTGGTTTCCATATGTAGCTTCCACTTTCCTTCGTCTATACTTCTCTAGAGAATCAGGACCAAATTTAGAAACTATGGCTTCAATAGCATTAAACTCTTCCTCTTCACCTTCCCGAACAGAATATGTGATCAAAACTGGGTTGCTTTGTGTGTTAGACATGATTTGGACGTAAATAATGGAATTAGGGTTTATGGTTTAGAAAATAAAAATCGCCTCATAAAGTCTGCCATTAATGGGCCTCAAGCTCCTTTAATTCGGTATTTAAAAACTTAAAGGTAACTATCACCCCCAAGAGATATCACAAAGGCACACTGACACTTTTCTGAGAAAAACTGTCACTAGATATGCTTAGGAAAAACAAAGATGTGGAATAAGCAAAATCACTAAGCAATTCTATCTTGCCATAACCAACAAACAAGCAAGACAACAATTATAAGGAGATGTAAAGCAAGATAGGATGATCAAAGATGTAGTAGAGATTTAATCACAACTAACTATTCAAGCTTTGTGTGGGATATGGTGCTAAAGATGGCAGGCTACAGCAGGACTAGAGCTGGAGATTGGCATGATGAAATACAATGGCTGCTTACTAAGGTACATGGCAAGGGAATTAGTAAGGATGCACTTAGGCTTGCCTTTAATGCATATGTATATTGGGTATGGAAGGAGAGAAATGGAAGAATATTTAA
>JABWDY010043634.1:6648-21154 GCA_013358455.1 Thalictrum thalictroides | reverse complement strand
AGAGAGAAAGAGAAAGAGAAGAAAGACGCGTTGTTGGATAGAACGCAAAATAAATAAAACTGCCGCATGAATTATGCGTGAGCGATGACGAGGACGGAAAATACACCAATCAAAGGGTTGTTTAGTAATTACTGGAAAGTCAGTGAGTTTGACACGTGTCTTTGCATGGGTTAGGTAGCTGGAAAATGTAGAGCACGCAGTCGGTAGTTGCAGGCAGAAAAGAAGGGTGTCCTTTATTCGTACTGTTTGCTTACTCCCACCACTGAGTCTGATTTAGTTACCTATTTGGGGCAGAACTGATCCAACACTGTAATAATGCATGTTCTCGGGTGAGGACCCGTTCCATTAATGTGGGTTACCCATTGGAGCAGATCAAATCCTAACCACAAAAGCTACATTTGATGTTTGCACACAACAGACAAACTAGTGAACTGGATTGAACATTTACACATCAGTGAGAAGCAATTCTGTCTGCTGTATATGGATTAGTGCAGACTCATATTACCTGCAGTCGCAGTGTCTCAAATACCCACAACCAAATTCTGTCTGCTGTACATGGATTTATATACACTCTACAGTATACAGCACAGTGGCCTGTGCTTCAACCAAATTTTGAAAATTCCCTTATTTCAATCCAGAATTACACCCATTAACTTTCCTCAGAGTTTACTATAACAGTCTCTATAACATAGAAGATTTAAAATCTAACAGTGTAACTCATTACATGCAAGTATGCAACATCAAACATAATCCCATTGTCATTGTTTTACAGTTGGACTACCCAACTGACATGTATTGTCCTTGTACACAGTACAAGATTTATGTACATAATTGTAAGTCTATTAGGTGTACATACATTCTACTCATCCTTTTTATCGCGACTTAAGACCATCTCCAAAAACGATAGCATAAGGATGGGTCCTAGAGCTGGTGGTAGAGGAGGCGGCTTGCTAAAGGCCACAATGGGCCTGCCTTCATCACTTGTAACCTGTTGTCCACCATAGCCAAGATCATTAACCTCCTTCTTCGGTGCCAAAATTGCCTTGTTACCTGCTTTTATAGTACATACCAATCCTCGTTATCAGAGAATGAAGTGTAAAAATGAGGTTACAACTTACAAGTAAACAGTGTCAAGAAGTGAGTTAACCAACAGGAACACAGCCGCCATTACCTGAAGTTCTTTTTATAGGGGTGACTTTGAAAAAGTTCTTTGCAGCTACTAGCACAGTTGAGCCACGCATATGGACAACCACAACTTAATCTCTAGTAAACGTCACTGCAGCCAGAGAAACATATTAGTAAATCACTGCAGATCATAATACATATTTTATATAATGGGGTCTGCCCTCAGTCAGGGTGCAAACAGGGCTTGTAAATCAGACACCTATATCATAAGTCAGGTATAGAGAAATATACATTCCCAACCAACCCCCTCTCTTCTCCTCTCCCTTCCAGATGGCAAGTCTCAGGTCTGAGTACCATCGCAAAAAAGGAAGATGGGGAGGAGAGGGGGGTCTTTTCATTTCTATTTTGCTAGTCATAACACATCACACAGTAATTTAACACTCTTTAAAAGCACCGAGATAAAACATACAGACACACTTCACACTGAAATCACACAAATCTGTGAGCCAAGTAAACAACTTCGAAAAACAGAGGAAAAAAAAACAAAAACAAAAACAAAAGGGAACCTGCTAGGCCGCAAGTAAGCTAATAGAAGCCATCCCTATATTATTGTGTCTACTTGTCTAGAACTGACATTATTAAGCTTATTCTTTTATGGTGGTGTTGACTGTTGAGGATGAGCTGACATTGTGGGGTATCTGACAATTCAAAAAACACAAGTCTAAAAATTACTATTGAAACTTCAAGCTCTTAATACCTTCATTTGGCCCTCAAAACTCTGACTTTGAATCCGACACCACAAACCATCACTTCAACAATCAGAAAGACATTTTACCCCTTCCGTCTTAATAACAACTATAAGTTCCTCCATACCCCACCCCACCCCAAAATACATCCTAAGAGCATTCCCAATATCCACCTCCACATCAGCGCCATATCATCAACACCTCAGCAAAATCCACTTTCAATAAGCAGAAATCTACTAGTAGAATAAAAAAACGGTGGGGGTTTTCCAATGGAAAGGTGGATATTGCACGCACGACATAAGAAGTGCCGTATTAAAACTTTAAAACAATTAGATCTTATGGGATCTGATAAACACTATTAAAACCAAAAGGATCTCCTTGGTTCGCACGGCATTCATACTGCCGTTTCGCCAAAAATAATACTCGCAGCACTATGACTGTCGTCCGAACTATTAGTTGAAGGTGACCTCCAAGGTGAGCTTCCCCGTCTGGGTGCCCACCTTGGTGGCCACTCCCACCTCCCCATTGGGAAACTCAAATTGGACTTCAAAGGTGGATTTCCAACTCCACCTTGTAAAATCCACCTCTCATTGGGAATGCTCTAAGCATGAACATTTATCACTTCCATGGGGATAGACAACGAAAAGATACATTCTCTGGCCTCTTTCTATTTCAAGATTGTTTGACTTGCTTCAAATATATAACACTAGTTCACTTAACAAGAAACTGACTTCAGACACCTTCTTCTTTAACCAAAATACAAATAGCGTTTTCCTTAACCTAGGATCCTAATATCCCATTACACTTCTACAGTTCTACACAGTCTAAAATCTGAAATTTATGTTGTCAAGAACCCACTTTCTTCCTCTCTACTCAGCTATTAGTCATCTATCAACAGTACTACGCCCACACACCACCCTAAATTTATCTAAAGCCAACATTCCTCCTTGATGAAAGTATCAAGGCGCAGAAATCTACTTAATTACATAACCTATGACTCTAACACACCATCTTAAAACTATTAACACTCCACATCCATTTATTCAGTTGCCTAATGATTTACATAGGAAGAGTACTAAGATTATCGATTTTTTCCTAAAAATTAAAGCAAACAAACATATAACTGTAATGTCTGCAATCTTTCTTGAAAACAATATTGACAAAACTAGTTTTGGGTAATCAAATAAACACCTAAACCACCCTATAACATATTAACACATAATCAAATATTAAAATATAACATTAACAAAATTATAACACTTTTTGCCTAAAACCAAATTCCACATAACAAAAACAAAAGAGGAAAGGGAAGAAAGAGTATTACGTACCTTTTGACTTTAATCTTAAAATTTTAAAGCAAATAGAGAGAAACAAAGTATATCAGGAAATGTGGAGTTTCGTTTAATCATCCAATGAAGCAGAAAATGAGAGAAGTTTCATGAACCTTCTCTGCCCTAGTTTTGATTATATCTATCCACTGGGTTGCATAGAGAGTTAGCTAAACCACCAACTAGTCTTCTTTACATAACACGTGTCCCAAGTCCCAACCATGTGATTTTTAGGTTGCCAATGGATCGGGCTTCGACTTTACAGTCCGATCTGATAATACCAACCACTGGATTCCAATGCCGGGCCTTTTTCCGAAGCCTGGAAAGTGGTCAACGTAAAGTATATCCTCTGCTTTAGCGAGTAGTTTAATAAAATAACTACGCATCTAAATAACACACACGTACCCCTACTCTGAGAAGTGAGAAAGAACTACAGTATTTGTATGTAAAACAATGTAACTCTTCAACCTCAAACATCTTCTCTCCAACAGCCATGATTTCTCTGCAACTTCACACTATAAACCCTAACTCATCTTCTTTAAAAACCTCTTCGTTTCCTATTTCAACTTCATCCCATTATTTTAACTCAAAATCCCTAAAACCCCATTTCAAATCAACTCCTTATAACACCTCTACAATAGTCTCAGTTCTTCAATGGAATCGAAAACCCCAATTAGCTGGTGAAACTCCTCGTGTTGTTGTCATAACTTCGGGTAAAGGTGGTGTTGGAAAAACTACTACAACAGCAAATGTGGGTCTTTCTCTTGCTCGTCTTGGTTTTTCTGTAGTCGCTATTGATGCTGATGTTGGTCTTCGGAACCTTGACCTTCTTCTTGGTTTAGAAAACAGAGTTAATTACACTGCTGTTGAAGTTCTTAATGGTGATTGTCGACTTGATCAAGCTTTAGTTCGTGATAAACGTTGGTCTAACTTTGAAT
Source organism: Thalictrum thalictroides (assembly GCA_013358455.1). Lineage (NCBI taxonomy): Eukaryota > Viridiplantae > Streptophyta > Magnoliopsida > Ranunculales > Ranunculaceae > Thalictrum > Thalictrum thalictroides. Next base: position 17,017 of record JABWDY010043634.1, on the reverse strand, counting down.
TACTTTGTATTTCGAAACCTAGATCGAAATTACCACTTGGGTTTGGTGGAAAAGCTTTGATTTGGCTTGTTGACGCTTTGAAATCACGACAAGAAGGTTCCCCAGACTTCATTATTATTGATTGCCCTGCTGGTATTGATGCTGGTTTCATTACTGCAATTACTCCTGCAAATGAAGCTGTTCTTGTTACCACACCTGATATAACTAGTCTTAGAGACGCTGATCGAGTTACTGGTCTTTTAGAATGTGATGGAATTAAGGATATTAAAATGATTGTGAACCGTGTTCGAACAGATTTGATTAGAGGAGAGGATATGATGTCAGTATTGGATGTTCAGGAAATGTTGGGGTTGGCATTGTTAGGGGTGATTCCAGAGGATTCAGAAGTTATTAGAAGTACAAATCGCGGATATCCACTTGTTTTGAATAAGCCACCAACTCTGGCAGGACTTGCATTTGAGCAAGCCGCGTGGAGGCTTGTTGAGCAGGACAGTATGAAGGCTGTGATGATTGAGGAGGAGCCTAAAAAGCGTGGATTTTTTTCATTCTTTGGAGGCTAGTTATTGAGCTTAGTCGATTATTTTTGGGTTCATTGATTGGGGTGTTTGGTTCCGGATGGAAGAAGTGATTTGCATTGGTTTTTAGCTGAAGCTACTGATGCAAGCAAAATGGGGAGAGGCTGTGTACAGCAAGTAGGTAAAGTTTGTTTTCTTCAGTTCAGTGATTCTATTCAATATGTTCTTTTATTTGATAGTTAGCGTTTGTAATTTTGTTGCCAAGACTGGTGTTCTGAGTTGCCTTTGTTTTGTTTTCTATTGTTTTCTTCTCATTGAAAGACATGTGGACATGTGGTAGCATTAGGAGTCCACAAGAGAAAAAAAATTAAATGAAGCCTTTGTGCTGCAGAATGTGTTGTTTTAAATTAGTTGATTCAGCCATCAAGTTCATTAAAACAACTATTACCCAGGCACCCAGCATAGTCATGGACATTAAATTTGCTACGCCCCTTTAGGATGGATATACAGTATCATCTTTCTGACCTGCTGAAGTAGTGCACTAGTGCTGAAGAAATGATACTTTAACCCTGTACATAATGAAATCTTGACCCTTACGCCCTTTGTGGAAGTTAATTCACAAAACACATTCATATGATTTCCACATGATAAATTTGTTTGTCCATAACATCCTATTTTGATCTTAAGTCCATTCATAGCTTCATATGACCCGTTTCCTACTTTCCTAAAGTAAACAATAGGTACAAGGTTATCAATTGGGAGATGCTGCGAGCCTTGAGGAGTTTTAGTTTCTACTAGAAAAGCTTTGTACCTCGAATAAGTATTTTCTTTGAGTTGGAAAGTGTATTTGGCGAAAGCAAAGCTTATCTGAAATAAATAAAATACGATGAATAATAAAATCATTATTGTATTTTTCTTGAAATGAATTAGGGGTTAAAATGTTCCACATGCCTTATGCGTAATGCATTGTAAAGATACTCTCCTTTTGAATGATGGAGTTGCTTAAGAACATTTCACAGTTTCTTGATGGTTCACGACATTTTGAGTTTCCCACATATTGGTGGGTAAGCTATATCTGTAATTTATATAAATCCACTGTGCTAGTTAAGACGTTAAGTAAACCATGGGTTTGCTTAGTAGCAATTATTGAATAAAGTAGGGAATCCTCTAAAACTAAACAAGCCTCAACTTATCTGCCTAGTTGTTCATTGTACTGGTGATTATCTGCCTAGTGGGTGTAAGTCATATGATGGAGAACTATTATTCTTTTGCATAATGAGCTTCTTGAGTTCTTGACTAGGTCAATTTTGGAAAGTTAGTATGTATTATGTAACACTCAGCTTGTTGAGCTCTTTAAACTCTCAGCTTTCTTTAAATGATGCCTGAAAAGAAAACACATAAAAACCTGAAAGTGAAGAGGAATTTAAGAGGAAAGCTGATGGTTAGGTAAATAGTTTGTCTATGGATTAGAACACCTTTAGTTTTTGTAGGATCACAGAAAAGTTTGTGCATTTTGTTGTGATTGTTGTAACATAACATTGTTGCTTAATGTTCTACTCCTACATATTAAACAATAGAGGACGGTAGATCATTAGGTTCCACCATTTGCAGTAGCTCTGTCCATCTACTTACTGTCTCATTAATAGAATAGAACATATGTGAACATCATAGTGTTCTCAGGCCAGAAATGCAGAACTATCTTGTAGACAGTAGGCGTAGAGGAAGAGCAATTCCCTTCTGGCTGATGTTTTAGTCTTCTGGGTTATAGTTGTAGCCTATGGCAGGTATTTTTCATCTGGCCCCATTTGTTGAAGAATTGATGAAAAAATATGTCTATGTACATAGCTGTGGTGTGGATTACCCTTGCTGATGTTTACCCTTGCTGATGTTTATTCTCCATTCTTATAGATCCATCTCTCTAATACAAATTATCGTCAGATACATGTACATACTTTTGCAGCATGTCCACCATGGAAATATTTGTCAGTTCGAGGTCTTTATGAATTCAAGTTCCCAAACAATTGTATAAAGACAAAATAATCAACTTTAAATGTATAACTTTACTAAATCTGAATGATAAATAAAATTTTAAAATTGAACTAATTATATATCTAAATTTTTGTATGGAATCTACTTATTAATTTATATTTTTGTTGGATTTTTAAGGATTCAAAATTTGTTATTACTTAATGCATTTAGCGAGGTTATGACTTTAATACACATGCCCAAATCAGGACCAACGAGGTTACGAGTATTACTTTATCGAACATTGAGGTTTTACTGTATCATTAACTTGTTACCTTCTATCAAAACCAATAAACAATGTGCAGTAATAGTAATGAAACCTGCAGGTCTGAGTACTGAAGAGTATTATGAAGAAGCAAAAGACCTACAACTTAGAACTCGAACTAGACAGGATTAGTAGTTTACCTGACCCACTTGGAAGACATATTGTTTCCTTCCTACCAATCGAGGATGCAGTTAAAACCAGCGTTCTTTCAAGACAATGGAGATGTCTGTCATGTTCACTATCAAACTTAGTCTTCAATCAATATGCATTTGAAGGAAAGAACCTGAAGAAAATACCTTTTAAGGATATTGTTGATCATGTTCTTCATTATCATGATAACTCAAATGTACAAAGTTTCAGGCTCAAAGTTGGCATAAATAAAGGACTTATTCAAGAACGACGTGTTAATTCATGAATTGCTTTTGCTATTAGGCACAATGTGCTCGACTTACACATTGCTATTAATTTGGGAAGACTTCAAGACCTTCCTTCTTGCCTGTTTACGTGTTAACCGTGCTGCATTTAGCTAGTGTTGATCTCAGATTGCCGTCAAACTACACTACAAAGATATGATATTCTCAAACATAGCAAGTTTAGTGGATGTTTCTACTTTCTGCTCATGTTTTCCCCCTTTAAACGTTAGGCTTCTAATACTAATCATCTATAGCTTGTAGTGTAATACATTTGTCATCAAACTCAGCAACTCCCAGTTATAAAATGAGCAAAATTGAGAATAGCATGATAACATGAATGCATTTTTAAAAACACTGGATTGAATATTGTAACTTAATTCTCAAACTTAGTCTCAGCCAAGGCTACAAAGACTAGTTATTAGATTCTTTGAAGGAAGTGAACTTGAGATAGAAGTGATAGAACTCCTGAGACCAATTTGTGAGAAGCTATATTCAGTTGATACTTTGTTGGCCTTTCAGTTTCGTCAGTCATATTGCTTCATTTCAAACTTATTCAAAATTTCAAATACAGTATTGTACTTTCAATCCATATAAAATCCAGTTACAAACCCACAAAACTGTCACATTGCAGAGTAACTCATGAGTCCAACTCTGTCATTCATTAGTAAGGAAGGCGTAAAAGTTTGTCACACTAGTTCATGAAAACTTTCACAAGGTCGGGCTCAAATACAGGGCTAGCGTTCTCGACAATCACTTCACACCAGATCATTCTTGCAACTACCTTGTGGTACTTCCACCCCACAAAATGTGCTGCAATTTCTGAAGTAGGCTGGGGCCAACATTGGTTACATCACCTGGTTACATGAAAATGCCTTAAAATAAGAAAATTCAAGGGTAGTTTATTTTCTTCTGAAAAAAAATATTCATAGAATACCTGCACCAAGTGTCAAGATGAAAAGTTCTTGACCAGGGCTGCTTGATATCTCACGAGCCAATTTATCCACCACATCTACCTGAATGTACAGGAAATTGCAATAAGTCCAGCACGAAATTGCCCGAGATAAGAATTGTAAGCAACCATCAAAGCAACTTTTGTTATAGTACAAAGCAGGGTCCAGCAAATCCAAAAAATCGGAATTGTTGCCCGAGATGTACAATCGGTGACTCTTTTCTCTATTTTTTTTCCTCCTCATTTGGTAAAGAGGTCAGCTCATAGAAAATAAGAAAATATAATTTGTCATACCACAAAAGGAATGAATTCAGAAGGTGGACCAATTATAGAAGATGCCAGGTCTGTTCCACTGATATTCCATATGTTTTCCTCTCTAGCAGAATAAACCTGACATAATGAGACAACCGTCAGTGGTCTGTTATGGACAGAAAAAAGAAAGAAGGGCCTCGGGAAGCATACCTCTGTAATAATAACTCTATCTGCATCACGAAATGCAGTGGCAAAATCCTTTAAAAATGTTGCTAGACGGCTGCAACAAGCAATCAGTTTTCACAGTTTAGTTTGAAAATATGTACTACCGTCTTCAATGAACTATATAATGCGAGTAATCACTAAATGGTGTGTTGCAAGTTGCAACATCCAAAGCTTTCTAAACTTCTACAGAATCAACACCTGAAAGTATGAGGTTGGAAGATAACCAATAAAGCCTTGAGTGGAAACTTCTGACGAGCTGCTTGGAGAACTGCACAAACTTCCGTTGGGTGGTGAGCATAATCATCAAATATATGACAGTTATTGATATTAACAATGTTCTCAAGTCGTCTAGAAACACCAATGAAGTTATTCAAGTGCAACTTCATGCAGTTTATTAGTTCTTGAGTTGGCCATCGATCATCGATCAGTGTTCTGATAGTGGCTATTACCTGCACTACAAAAGCTTGTCCTGACATACAATAGCCTTTTCTAACTATTTGGTTTATATAGGGAATTGATGAAAAACGCATTGAATACTCACTGCTAAAGAATTGAGATCATTATGAACTCCAGCCAATTGTAAGCTGATGTTTGCTACTAGACATCCTTTGTGATGCTGCAAGTGATCAATTTTGACAATATAAAATGCAAGGTTCACATCCCAACATTTATGAAGCCAACTTATAGAAATAATCATTTTTGGGGAAATTGAATCAGAAACACAAAAAGGAAGTGGCATTTGGCACCCTCTCGTGATTCATGAACAAGATAATAATAATAGAGTGAAAAAACAGTCTAAAGACATAAAAAGCATATTCAGCATCAATTTATTATCAGATCATGGCATCATGCAGCACTTTGTCATAGATATGGATAGGGTCTTATCAACCCTCTAGAGTAAAAAGAACTTTTAGGTTTACTCTCCCAAACTTGGTAGTAGTATGAGACAGTCAAGATGTAAAAAAATTCCTCAAGAGAAAGTAAATGAGAGACAGTCCCGAGATATTCTTATGTTCCCTTGAAACACCAAAATTTGTTAAGTTTGTAGAAATAGAACAGCGAGACTTTTGCGATCAATTTAAACAAGAGGTCTAATGTGCCAATTAACCAACATCACCATAAACTCAATCTAACCATGAGGGCATTTGAATACTTCTAATGATGTGCACCCAGTAACAAGCTAGACAATATGTAAGCGCCTTGTCTTTATACCACCAGAACTTTTGATGAGCACACCTAAAAGGATGATATCAAATCACAAAAGCTAGAAGAATTACCAATGCATAGTCAGTACCACCTCGCGAGTTTTGGCGAATGGACAATGCACGCCATTCATTTCTGTTTGCAATCCCATAAGTGGTTACTCTGTACCCAGCATCCAAAGGTTGGGGCCTCCACACTGATCGCACATTTCCTAAGCTTGTGTGATTGAGCAATGAACATGCACCTTCACTGAAACGTCCATTCAAAACAAATCTAAGATTAGTAGCTAAAATAGATATGATGTTCCAGAAAATAGTCAAAACTTTTATTGACATCCACAGTTGAAAATTTTAAATGATTAACATAGCAAGTTCTACTTTCCACCTCATATGAAAGTAGATGAATATGATTTAGCAAAGATGAGGTTGGGAAGAGGATTTTGACTAAGCTTTAAAACAAGAATAAAAGACCAGTTATTCTATATTGTATAGGTTAAAGCACAAGGAATGTGGTAGGCCTCACAAACAAAGAACTGAATTCTTCTATTAGATTTCATTTTGGTTCTCCTTCAAGTTTTGGAGAACAAGTCCAGTATGTCTATAAAAAAGTTTAAATACAACTCACGAAAAAATATTAGATTATGTACCTATCCCCACATAAAACAAGATGTCCGCCCACCTTGATCTTCTTTAGAAACTTCCTGAATGAATTCTTGACTGCCTCCTAACTGACACTGTAGTCTATTAGTCTAGAGAATGGATAAGGACATAAAACTAAGCTATGGTAGAATAAAGTATATAAAATAATCAGACCTCATCTTTAAAGATATCAACATGCTCCCACTCCACATTTGTGATCACAGCAATGAAAGGTAATAATTGGAGGAAACAATCATCATACTCGTCAGCCTTGCAGGAAAAATTAAATAGTACTCATTCCGTCAGTATCACAGGAATGACACGTAATATTCAACAATAAAGATTCAAAACAAAGAATTTTTTTATTCAATGACCACCACATCAGCCCAACAATCTCCTAGCAAACAAGTGAAGCAAATAGCAGGTACTTCTTAAAGTTGTGTAAGTGGATATGTTGATCAAGATTATCCTACACTTCAGATAATATTCATAAACACGCGTACATGTGCAAGAAAAAGGATGTACCTCCAAGACTAAATTAGGACTGCTTCCCAAAAGGATGTTTCCTCCTGGAAACTGGAGAAAAATAAACGAAATGCTAAACATCAAAGCTATATTTTAAATTACCAATAGTATTCTCGACGATAGTAATACATAACTATATGTCATAGACTTATAGTAGCTTTTAAGATTGTTGAGAAAGAGTCATGTGAACTCCAAGGATGAAAGTCACATCAAGTATATAGTATCAATTGTAAACCAGTTATCAATTGTGGGATCGAAACACGTCAACAGCTGATTGTTGATATAAGTTTCCAAACGTAATTAAAAGGGGTAGGGGTCCCCTCAACCCCGCTTGCCAACCCAAAAAAAAAAAAGATCTTCTAGTTTCACTTATTGAAACACTTTAATTTGAAACCTCATGAGTGCAATGAAACTTGTTGTCAGCTATGTGAGCTATGCAATTAAGCCATCATTCAGAATCAATTTTAATAACAAAGAAAAGAGTGAGAAATGTCTGCTAAACTCTGAGAACAAATTCGAAAAATTTGTATTCTTGGCAGTTGACACAAAATTAGGCTCTAATGGAACTGGCTGTCAGCTTGTAGATTAAACATTTGAACTTTAATTTTTGACCATAACAGTTTTATCGTTTAATTACACCTCATTAAAGTTTAAGCTGTTCTCTGCAAATGTCCTTCTATCGAAATATTACATGTGTTGCAGTTAATGGGGACAAACTATATGTGAGACGATGTATAGATTTAAAGTATATCACAAAATATACAACCAGAAACCTGTGGCACATGTGCCCCAACTATAGCAGTAAGATCATCTCCCATTGCATTCAACACATATGCAAGCATGCTAGCCGTTGTACTTTTTCCTGCAATAATTAGATGTAAAAATAGAAACTAGATTAGTAGAATACTAGAGCAACAAGACAAAAGACAAAATAAGGAAGGTTGCTTGCTTGAGTGACTTCCAGGTTCATATGTTGTTTTTTTATAGGAAAAATTTGGAGGTAGGCCTGTTTTAATGAGATCAGTAACTCAGGGGTTAGGGCTTGACTAATTTTCACAATTAAGGGGTTATTTCAAATGACCTTATATGAAGGATAGTTGCATAAGTTCCTTGCTTGTTCGGAAAGTGTCAATCGCACAATACACTACAATGCTAATGAAAGTATAAAACCTTTAGATGAAATATATGGAAAACCCTAATCAATTGTTTATAACCTACAAAAAAAAGTACAAAGTGCAAACATCAAAGAGAAACCCCATATTAGATAAAGAAAAATTATCAACGGACGCTTGCAGAAGTATGGACATTGTGGAAGCTCTTCCCCTTAAATTAGGATTTAGTTTCTCTCTATTTTTAATTTTCTTATGTAAATTTCTAAACCTTTACGTTACGTCTTAACCTTTGCAGTTTGCATTGCCATTTCTCCTTGAAAGTGTTTTTACCAAAATAGGAACAAATAAATTAAATTAATGGAAAGATGTGTACAATGTAAGAAATGTGAACTGATAAAACACAATTACCGTGAGTCCCACTAACAGTGATAAGATTGTAGTCCTTTGTTGTCATTTCCAACCAAACACCTCTCTTAATTCTGCGGAAATAAAATACATAAGATTAACATTTCTATACTTTATAAGTGAAAAGAAAAAGAAATTTAAATTAGCTTTTTAAAATTAGAGACAGAATCTTACTTATCACAGAAAATTAACTGAGGTGGATGGACTCCCAGTACATGTTCTCAAAGCCATTTCCAATAGTAGACCAACTGTGCTTAGCATTCCATTTCTTTACTTTCATAAACAATGCAAAGAAGGAATCTATCTAATTTAGTGCGGATTTGCAGTTATCATGAAAGTTTCTTTTGCTACAAACTATTTTTATCCTCTCAATTTAAAACTCCATTTGTTAGAAATTGAAGTTACCAATGAATCACATCATCACCCAAATGTGAATGTAAAAGATTTGAGAATTTTTGCAGACACAATCAATGTTATAGCTGCCCCAAGATCTCATTGTTCGCCCAGATTTATTCATCGACCATGATGCAGGTCTTTGTACTTGAACTATTTTAAAAAATAAAAAAAAAGCTATAACGATGGTGTATGTAAATTGTCAAGATCCGCCTTTTGGAAGGTGGCTTTAGAAAGTACATGTATATTCAGATGTCAAATTAATGTAGTTCATTCAGTTAATAATGGTTTGCAAAAATCATCTAATACGCACACACAGGCTCACAAATGAAAGATGCTTTTAACAACCAGACAAGCATATAAGAAGTGCAGTAATCAACAAAACTACTTACACAGGTACTCCCATGGCTTTCGCATGCAAAATCTCCACAGTATCTGAAGGAATAGCACTGGAAACAACAAGTGCAAAAAGACCCACACTTCTTCCCTTGTATATTTGATATGGAATGACCTACATACAATCTTGCACCAGCCTCCTGTAATCCATCCATAATCCTGCTCCAAGCAGTATCGGACCCGCTAACCTCAGAACCCTACATACATATTTACGAGCATAATTATTATACTGTATATAAATCAACACCTCAGTCTATTCAATCTTTTCAAGTACAATTGCAAGTTGCAACTGAATTATCTTGAATCCTACAATACTAAATATATTCAATTTGAAATTCCAAACTTTATATAGCAAAACCACAAGTTGGTTCAATCTTCTCAACTACATTTCCAATCAAAGAATCTCTAAAACTCAGACCAATCTTCTCAACAACATTTGTAATTTAGACCAAAGTTCAATGTTTTTGGTCAAACTCACAAATTATTAATTCAATATTCGAAAAAAAAAACATCAAATTAAGGAATTCCATTACATTAGGGTTTCTAAGAGGATTAAAAACTTACTTGTTTGAGAGCTAGCATTGCCAAAGCCGACATTCCGCAACGTCCAACACCTACAAAGTGAATCCATCTCTTCAATTTCTGTTTCTCACACTCAGTTCTAGTACAATCGGTTGTGAAATCACTCGAAACTGAAATATTTAGCTCTCGAGAAGTTGTTGATGCAGAGATGAATGGACCATCAGATTCGCACCGGAATTTGATCTGAGGTTAAAATCTTGGAACATCTGAATAATATTTCCGGTGATATATCAACCGGTGAGGTGGTGGAATTGCCGGAAACAGCATCGACACCCCAAGACGACCATCAGTGGTACGCTGGTTAGGTGGAGAAAACAAATATTATAAAATATGGTTTTAGCGGCAAAGTTCGTCGTTTAGGTCCCGAATGTAAAAGCACCGCACGACATAGTTGAGCGAGCCCAATTCACGGCTCAATAAACAGAGCCCAATGGACGGCCCATATGAAAGTGGATGTTTGCTGTGAAGGCC
>JABWDY010043577.1:3603-14770 GCA_013358455.1 Thalictrum thalictroides | reverse complement strand
TGTTCTGCTATTGCTTTGGGTTTGTTCAAGGTTTGTTCTTTCTTGCCTACTCGTTTTTTGGAGGGAGATGTGAGTGACTCGGTTATTATGAACCGAGTTTTGACCGATCTTGACTTTTTAAATATTGGTCAAATCAGTTTGACTTAACTGTAAAACTTCATTTGATTTGTTTGTGCTTAACTGTTCATCCTTCCCTCTGCTGTTTTGTTTTCTGGGTTTTATGAAATGTGTCCATGACAATCTATTCAAGAGGGTGAAATGCACAGTGTGGACATAATGCAAGAAAACGGATGTGAAAATCTAGCGGTGGACGGGTGGTGACTACTGCTGGTCATTATAGGGGCAGTGGAGGTGCTCTGTTGAACTGGGTGATGATGCTGTAGGCGTGGACAGCACTGCTATACAGAAAAAGTATCAACAATTGCCTCAGGGCTTAAGTGCTTGTGTTCGGATGGGCACATGTTTATAGGGCTAGTATTAATTTTATGATTATGTGGCTATTGCTGTTGTACCACAGGCTTTTTACCCTGTGGTATGGGGCGTGCTGACCCAAATCGACAGGGGAGGAACTTGACCAGGTAGAAATCTGTATAGGCTCATCTCAAGCTTATATGAATGAACTACTATTTACAAGAAAAAAATAAAAAAGATTATAACGGCACAACAAAAGGAAGGAATAGATGTCAAGTATGGATTCCACCACTGGAGGCTGTCCATTACAATAACTTATCCGTAATCAAGAAATATCTACATATACTTCTCAACTCATAAATTTAGCTTCTATGAAACCCGACTTATGGTTGTATTGTGAGGCCTTCAATATATAGCTTTCACTATAAGTAGTTTTTTCTTTTGCCAAATATACCTATACGTATCATTCTAACCACTATTGTTACGACACAACTATATACTTTCACTGTAACAATGTCTTTCATCTGTACCTGCTTCTTTTGTCACTAGCCCAAGTTGAATTCATATCACTTTACAAGCATTGTGAATAAGAGGAGGTTATCCGCTCATGTCATATCCTTCACCTTGACTGAAAGGATTGAAGTCCCCTGGCTCTTCCATCTTTCCCATGAGACAATCAATTCCTGCATTCATGAATTTGGTAGTTAGAATACTCCTGCAAACTCAATTAATTAACAATTATCAGGGAAGAAAGAACAATGTCCAAGTGTCCAACTATGTAGGTATGTTGTGATTTAATTAGGATAAATACAATCTGAGTTAACTCTATTGCAAACTCACCTGTAATTCTTATTGCCTCTAGATTTCACCAATGGTACCAATTTTAGTCAAATCTAATATGGTTAAGAGATGACGATTTTGCTACAAAAAAACTGAAGGACGTGCCATTCATTACTCTAGCACAGTAACTTGTCCTCCATGAGTAAAGAATAAGGGCTGATATTGGTGAATATCTCATATAACCAACGAAGACTGAGACGTGACACATCTAGAGGTTTCCATATTTTTATTCTTAGCACAAAAAGTGCATTACAGGCAAAAGCAAGGATTTTGATTTCATAATCTTAGAAAAATACCTCAATCGGAATAAATTTACTGGAAATATAACACGTACTCAACAATATCAACATCCTTGAAGGATAAACAAAAGTGCACACGGTAGCAGTTTCTACTATATATGGTAGCAGTTTCTACTATATATGGTAGCAGTTTCTACTATATTTGTAACTTTAATACCAAATCATTGAAGGATCAACGTGGCTACAACAACTTCTAAGCTGCAATCCCCTAAAGTTTATAGCTAAGATATGGTAGCTTAATACTAAATACTATATATGTAACTTAATACTAAATATTATCTTAAGAACAACGGACTTTTAATAACACAATATACAATTAAAACAGCAGCACAAGAAACTTATTAAATTGTCAAGATTGTGGAAGCATTAATTAGGTCCTTTTATTTTGTTTCCTTGTCTTTGATATAATTGTATACTGCCTGCATTCTTAAATAAAGTTGGAAATAAAAGAAAACTATAATTTAAGGTGCACCTACTTGAGTTGGATAGTACACTCTCGTAAAACGATATCTGGTGAACCCTACCGCCAGACAAGTTTGACGAGTTAGACTGTGAATCTGGTGGTTGCAGTTCAACATTCTGTAAGCATGTTTCATCCGACCTGAGAACTGGGGATTTCTGTGAGTGAATGCCATCGGAATTTGTTTTCTTCTCTATTGAGCACTCATCTTCGATCTCTATATCTGATTCTGCATTATTTGAAGCTTTAACCATCTGCTTTCGCTTTGATCTAGCCCGCCTATTTTGAAACCAGTTATAAACATTTGTTTCTGAAATTGGGCCGTGTTGCGTCAGTTCATTAGTTATCTCTTTGATCTTCAGTTTACCTGGGAACCCATTGCCTCCATCAAAGATGCGGTCAAGAATTTGAAGCTGCACAGGCGTGGGGGTCCATCGCTGCCTAGAAGTCTTGTTGCCAGTAGATGTCATTAATGAATCACAATACAGATTTCCAAGCTTCATTCCTGACAAAGTACAATACAATTATTATTTACCAGAGATTAGAGATAAACTAAGCCCAATATATCAAAATGTGTTAAATTTGTTTCCCCTTCAATTAATAAGTGGACAAAACGCAATAATGTTCCTTCATCTGTCATTGACTGTAATACATCTTAGAGAGACACACCACAAAAAGAACAGTCTTCATGGAACACTTCATCAACTATAATATTTAAAAAGAAGTCAGCATACAAAGAAAGACTAGGTGGAATTTAAAAAGGTCAAACCAACGATATACCATTAATTGGAATCCCTGCCAAGAGAGATACCCACATTATCAAGGTCCATGGATAATGTAGGAGGTAACTCTTTTTTTGAGAAATGGAAAACAAAGCTGGAAATGCTACATAGGGTTACTGAGTTACTTGGGCAAAACATAGACTCATAGAGACCTTCACCTTTCCCCAAGGCACAAAAAGAAAGTGCAACACAAGAAGCCCCATCATTTTGTCATCCCGTCATCTTTCCACAAGCTTGATTTTTTTGGTACTGAGCACATGGCATAGCAAGTCCGCTCAAATACTGTTTGAAACAATGCTAAAAACAACCCTAGCAAAAGAATGCTTGCCAACTTCAGATTAATAAAACTTTACCCCATTTACAAAGAAAAAAGTTTCTGAGATCGAGATTTGAAATTCCAGGGTATAAAGAAAGTTTGGAGTTTCTTCAGTAAAATTATTGTAAATAAATGACACCAAAAGGTCCTATGGTGTAGAGGTTAGCACTCTGGACTTTGAATCCATTGACCTGGGTTCAAATCCCACCTTCAGAACTTTCTTTTTAGAAAAAGAAAACAGTGAAAGAAATATGATATGAGTTGAAAACATATTTTTATTTCACCAAGTATATCACATGCAAGAAAACTACCAAACACTTTGTAACTTATAACTCACCACAACAAATGCAAATAAAAGAGAAGTCATACAACCAACCACATCTTCGACATCACTACATACATTAAACGCCAACACGGATTGGGAACAACAAACTATTTGGGAATAACCAAGTAATTTTCCAAGGAGATGATAGATCATTTTCTGACATATAACAGGGCAAGATCCACGCTCTATCATGTTTGTCTGTTCATTCCCATCCATTCAAATATAATGAAAGGTTGGAGTGACATAAATGAAAAATTTCCAATAATTGACATCAATACGTCCTATGGTGCAGAGGTTCACGTTCTGGACTTTGAATCCAGTGACCAGGTTCGAATCCAGCAGGGTCCTTCACAACAGTTCTTTTAAGAGAAGTGATACTAGTAGAAAGCATATTTTTACTTCACCAAGCAAATGATATGCAAATTTTATAGCACATCAAAAATAAGGCAAATAAAAGAGAAGCCACACAACCAACCACATCTTTTACATCACTACATACATTAAACGCTAACACGGGATTCTTTAAACATTTTAACCCCAATCAATTACTCAAAAGAGAGGAGGGGGGATTTTGTGTGTTATGGGCCCCAAATTGCGAAAACTTTTCCAAGGAGATGATAAATCATTTCTCTGGCAAATAAGAGGGTAGGTACCACATGTCTGACATGTTCATTCATATCCATTCGAAAATAATGAAAGGGGGAGTGACATAAGGTAAAAGATTTTACAATAAATGACATCAAAAAGTCCTATGGTGCAGAGGTTAGCACTCTGGACTTTGAATCCATTGACATTAAATCCAGTAGGACCTTCACATTATTTTTTATACAAAATAGGAAAGAGGAATGATACTACCAAACATATTTTGCCCTTTATAGAGGATTCAATGGTTTTCAGTTTGCACGGGCTTCTCAAACATTTTACCCAATCAATTCACAAAATTCGTTAATTATGTTTAGGTTGCACTTAATCAACTGTATTTTTGTTGGGATGCATTGTGTACAAAGGATTTTATTTTATTAAATAATGATTCTTCTATTTTCTTCAAAGCGAGTACTATGGATTTTTATAATTTATAGGGTTTAATAGGCACACCCTGTGTTCTGCTTGGGAAACAGAATTGGATTTCAACAATCCATTTTAGTGGTAGTAAGTATGCGTTCAAAACTGGCAGGCAATATCGCATTGCCAAAAGTAACTACTAATTGTTAGTTCATGGGAGCAAATAAACTATTATCATTAGGAAAGAAATTAAGTTGTTGTGTTGCCATATATTGGGACACCAATATGAGTTGTGGCGTTAGCTTTACTAAGAAAATACCTATGTAACATGGACACCTCTTAAGAATCGGGGTCAGATACACGGACACACGGCACATGTTGGATATACAGAGATATATGTCAGACAGACTTACAAACTCATGCATGCAATTTCGGGTTAGTGTGTTGAGTTGACTGTTTTCTGAAATTCTAAAATATGAAGAAAACAAACATGGGAAAGAAAAGAGAAACAAGGACATATATTTACATATTTTATCCCTTCATCTGATTACAACTGCAGAAATGGAAAAAGAAAGGTGAGATAGGGAGGCGTTATTCTCTCTGTCTGAAACATGGATTACAAATAAATCACAATCCGTGTCCCTGTCTCAAAATGGTTTTAGGATGCCACACCTGACACTTACCCATATCGGACACCGAAAAGTGTGCATGTGTCAAGGTTCAAGAAATAAACAGAGTGATATTTCTCAAAGTAGGGAGGCGTTATTCTCTGTCTAAAACATGGATTACAAATAAATCACAATCCGTGTCCCTATCTCAAAATGGTTTTAGGATGCCACACCTGACACTTACCCATATCGGACACCGAAAAGCGTGCATGTGTCAATGTTCAAGAAATAAACAGAGTGATATTTCTCAAAGTGGGGAAGTTTTTTTTTTTTTTTTCTACGAATGACAACGTAAGATCCATAAATTTTCAACAATTTTAATCCCTCGACCAAATCACCCATTGGAAGACAATGCAAGGTTAGAGTGTCATAATATTTTTTATTAGTTAAAGGAAAAAATCTACACATCATATGGTGTAATAGTTAATACTCTGCAATTTAAACCCAGTAGCCTGGGTTCCAATACCAGAACAACTTGCTGTAGAAAGAGCAAAAAGAATGGCACTTCCAAACACAAACTTATATCACTAAGCACATTAAGCGTTTCACACGGACTTTTCGTATATTAACGAACTGCTTCACAAAGGCTTTTGAATTTGGTAGCTCAAAACCCAAAATTAACTTATTGTTGTTATTTCAGAAAACAAAGATGATTTTATTAAAAGAGATCATCCGAAGATAATCAGGTTGATAAGGCCACATCCTGGAGAGGAGAAATCATTTATTTGGCGTATGGTTTGTGGAAACTGGAGATGAAGAACAGAAACGGAAAGTGGTAGGTATGGGCCTTAGATTGGGCAAGATTCTAGTGAGGAAAACATAGTCACATCTGCCAAGGAAGTAAAAGACACTTGTCTCGTAATTAATGACAAGGTAAAATCCATATTTCTGACAAGTTCGTGTCCTTGCACTCATTTGGCCAGTAGAAGATAAAGAAAGGTTGGAGTGACATAATTTCAAAGATATAAAAATAATGACATCAAAAGGTCCTATGGTGTAGAGGTTAGCACTCTGGACTTTGAATCCAACGACCTGGGTTCAAATCCCAGTAGGACCTGTGAATTATTTTTTCTTAAAAATGGAAAGAGAACCGACACTACCAAAAAGGCAAAAAAAAAATTTATACCATAAACACATCAAACACTTCGGACATGCAATTTGACCAATCAAATCAAGGCAGATGTTCAAATGAATTTTGGTTGTTGGCATCACAAGACATTACGAGAGAAAAAGAAATTTAACTGATGGTGCTTTGGTTCTTTGGATTGGGAAGACTTAGGTTGGAATAAATTATTGTAATATTTTGTCAAGGGGAAGGGTTGTATTTAGAAGAAGATGGTCGCTCTGGACCGTAGGTTTTGGATTATTTTCTATGAGGAAACGTAAAGACAATTCGCAGGCAGGAAAAGATATTCTTTTCCTTTCCGGACAAATGACATCTTAAGACTAACATTTTGGGAAAAATAGTGCCCTAGCACCTAATCACACATTTGAAGACAAAATAAGGCTGGAGTGACATAATCTAAAAGATGTTGAATAAATGACATCAAAAGGTCCTATGGTGTAGAGGTTAGCACTCTGGACTTTGAATCCAGTGACCTGGGTTCAAATCCCAGTAGGACCTGCAATTTATTTTTACTGAAAAGGGAAAACAGAAACGAAACTGCCAAACACAATTTTATATCAATAAGCGCATGATCTGGTTTGCATAGCCATTATGACCTCTCACTTCACAAAACATATTAACAAGCATTTAATTTTTGACACCATGAGGAATTTAACAGCAATATCACATCCTCAAAAGTAGATTTTGTTCATTCAGGAAAGAAAGTATGATTATAGAAATGAAAAAACATATGAACAAGCATTAAAGGTTTTGACTTTTGACACCATGAGGACTTTAGCAGCAATATCACATTCTCAAAAGTAGCTTTTGTTTTGTTCATTTAGGAAAGAAAGTAAGATTATAGAAGAAAGAAAGTTAATCACTAGGAGGAGAACTATCATGGCACTCTTGGCTCACTGATCATGTTCTATCCTACCATATGAAAGGGAAAAGCCAAAAGTGAGAGAACAATTCACTCAGGGGCAAAACATACAAGGCCAGTAAGGATTTACTCCATGATTACAATTGTCCGCTAGTCGCTAAATCCTCAATGTAAACCTTAACAAAAGCTTTGACGTCCACAGTTACTGTATTGATTTAAGAACCATAAACTGGAGTGGAATCATGCTTTTCTTGATCTTGTAATGCCCAAACATACCAATGACGGAATCTTCAAAATTTTGACACCATATTTACTACAAACTATAATAGGCAACTAGCTGAATAATTCTAGCACATCCAACATGTTGCTGTTATGCATTTAGTACTTAAGAACTTAACAAGAACTCTTCAAAAATCAAAACGGAAAGGTTTGGGTGACATAATCTCAAGAAACTATGAATAACCGACATTACAAAAGTCCTACGATAGACAGGTTAACGCTGTGCACTTCAAATCGAAAAACCTAAGTTTAATTCCCAATAAGGCCTTCACCCTTTGCAGTATTTCTAGAATAAATGAAAACTACCAATCACATTTTCAAATCACTCACAAGTCACAATTGACGCAAGCATTTCAAACATTATAACCAATCAACTCACTTTTAAGGAAATTAAATTTAGCTAAGGAATTTATAACCAGAATCCAAATTGTGCCCATAATGCACAAATTCACACTAATACTCACACCAAAGATCATAGAATATAACAAACCCACCACATTAAACAATAAACAGTGTACCCTTACCCCCAATAAATAAATATCCCCATCACAGAAAATCATGGATACCCATTAAAGAATAAGCCACGTAGAAGCCAAAACTGAATGAATGGAATCTAAAAAGATACAGAATCACAGAAATACCCAACAGTGACTGACTACAAAGAGTTTTCACAAATAAATAGTTCAAAAAGTGGGTGTGAGGTGAAAGTGTGTGTAATAAAGAGAAGAATAAGATACCTGAGAGATCATGTTGAGAAGAAATTGATTTGTGCATCTCGACAAGTTGTTCACAAATAGTAGAGTAAATAGAAATTTGCTTTCGAAGTAACTCTATTTGTTCATCTGTCATAACTTTCACATACAACAAACTTGTATTCTCTACTTGTAACAACTGTGATTGCTGCTGCTCTTCTTCTTTCTCCCACTCCATTATCTCTCTTTCTTAACTTCTTCTTCTTCTTTAACATCGAAACAAAAGTTTGCACTTGTTTAAAAGGATAGTGTTTGAATTTGTTTAAAGGATTGGGTATTTAAGTCATTTTTGAAATGATACTGAGTTCGATAAATAAACGATTTATCGCGATATTTTCGGCTTTTCTATTCATCTAACCAAATCCTACTGGTCTTAGTAGTAATCCCTTAACCAAATCCAAGTTGAACTCATTGCCGACTATGAGTCTTCATTCACAGCTATATATATATTAAGTTTGCAAATCTTTCTTTTCACAAAGAAACCTAGCTAAAACAATCACATAGAGATCGAGTTTTCTTTTTTGATTGAATTAACAAAGAAGAAGAAGATTGAAACAAGAAGCTAGCTAGCTAGCAACAATGGCGTGGTACAAGGTAGCAAAGCCAACAGAGTACTTGGTAATAACAGGTTTTGGCATAGATGAAATCAAGATAACAAAGAAAGCATGGGTACTTCCTTGTCAATATTGCACTAAGTTTGATGTTTCTCCAGTTAACTATACTTTTGAAGTTAATGCTATGAGTTCTGAGAAACTATCTTTTCTTCTTCCTGCTGTTTTCACTATTGGACCTAGGGCTAATGATGATGAGAGTCTTATGAAGTATGCAAAACTTCTTTCTCCTCATGATAGAAATTCTAGACATGTTAAAGAACTAGTTCAAGGGATTATTGAAGGAGAAACTAGGGTTTTGGCTGCTTCAATGACTATGGAAGAAGTTTTTAAAGGGACTAAAGAGTTTAAAGAAGAAGTTTTTTCCAAAGTTCAGTTGGAGTTGAATCAGTTTGGGTTATGGATCTATAATGCTAATATTAAACAACTTGTCGATGTTCCTGGACACGAGTATTTCTCTTATATGTCACAGAAGGTACAGAGTGAAGCAGCAAATCAAGCTAAGGCTGATACAGCAGAAGCAAAAAGGAAGGGAGATACAGGTGCTAAGGAGAGTGCAGCTCTGACAGAACAGAATGTGGCTAGGATTGAAAAAGAAACCAAGATTATTGCTTTACAGAGAAAGCAAGAAATAGATTTGGAAGCAAAGAGTTTGCAGACTACTTTGGATGTTTTTAATAGAAAGAAGGATGAAGAAGTTGCTAGGGCTAATGCAGAGTTGCTTATCGCAAAGGCTAAGTTAGCTCAACAGTCTCAAGTTGCTGAGGTTGAGGCGAAAAAAAGTGTGGAACTTAGGACAGCTGACTTACAAAGGGAACTTGAGTTGAAGAATGCTCTAACTCAGAAAGAAAAGCTCAAGGCTGAGTACCTTAGCAAAGCCAGTGTTGAATACGACATCAAGGTATCTTTCACTCTCCTAGCTTATATATGTTTGAAATCTGATTGCATAATAAATAGTCGTAAGTTTGTAACACAAATTAAGTGCGACAAAACAACAACAACCTGGGCATACATGATTTGTCAACTAAGCTAAGTACTAATAACTTGAATCTATTAGATTAATATCCCAGGAGGTCAAGTTTTAGTAGTTCCTTCTATATTATTGTTTAAAATTAAGTTGTTGTGCTTAACTGAATCAAATAATCATTCAGGTACAAGAGGCAAATGCAGAGTTTTATAGGAAACAAAAGGCAGCAGAGGCTGTCCTTTACGAGAAGGAGAAGGCAGCAGAGGCTCAGAGAATGAATGCTGAGGCAGCGTTATACACTCGTCAGCAAGTAGTAACAGGAGAGTTATTTGCCAAACAAAAGGAGGCTGAAGGGATGATGGCATTGGCACATGCACAAGGTGTTTACGTGAAAACAATGTTAGATGCGTTCGGAGGAGACTACAATGCTATGAGAGATTACTTAATGATCAACAATGGAATGTATCAAGACATTGCAAAGACCAATGCTAGTGCTGTTGCTGGTCTGAAGCCCAATATCAGTGTATGGACAAATGGTGGGCAAACTTTGGAAGGATCAGGGCAGGGCACTAATTCAGCCATGAAGGAGATTGCTGGTGTTTATCAGATGCTTCCTCCACTTTTGAAGACTGTGCAAGAACAAACAGGGATGAATCCACCATCATGGCTCGGTACACTTACTGACTCCAATACCAAGAACTAGCTCTACAGATTAAGGATCAATTAGCAGATTTGGTGATGGTTTTCATGAGTTCAATCTCTTTTTAACTTTTATAATTTTGTTTCTGTAAGCAGCTTTAGATAAGTAGATAGGATTTGATACTACTGCTACTGTAGGTATCTTTTTAATTTTAATGCATTACAGTATACCATATACTTGTGTTATTCTTGCTTGAGGGATATTAAATTTGGAATTTGATTGAGACAAGCATTTTCAATTTGCATTTGATTCTCTCTGCAGAAACGCGTCTTTCTTGCTTAATTAAAACTTAAATGGTCTTTTTAGTAGATGCGAAATATGCAGGTAGAATAATTTTCGAACCCGACAGTTCCTGGGTTTTGTCATATGTCCTGTTGTTCAACAGAGTTACAATTTTCGTTTGCTGCCAACAAACACGCACTACGCCTGCACGACCAGAAGTGCCATCCACCAGTAGCATTCTGCATTCCATATCTTCTAGCAGTTGTCATTGTCATGGTTATGCCTAAAGAACACCTCTGCCATGGTCTTGGACTTATGACGTTAAAATCCTTGATTTGAGAATCCAACTTAAGCACCTCATCATCACCACCAATACTAAAACCAACACTGGCATCCAATGCCTTGCGTGAGCTCTCTGGAACCTCTCAATATAATAACATATCCATCATAAGAGATGTAAACAATAGCGGAGAATGAAAAAAACTGTTTGCAGTGAAGACTACATTGCTCGAAATTCCATTCCAAGGGTATGCTCAGAAGGTATA
>JABWDY010043542.1:0-11838 GCA_013358455.1 Thalictrum thalictroides | reverse complement strand
TTTATTTTACTCTTTCATTTGGATTAATGGAATAAGACCATGTTTTGATGTTTTGTTTGAAAAGAATAATAAAAAGGAAAAATGAGACCCACTTCATATCTATGTAGGTAGGTCTGTAGTCTAGTCTGTACCTCTCCACATATTGGTACAACACACACATCTCAGCCAAAAACTTAATCTGTTGTGAAATTAAGAGGAGGATATGTGGGACAAATAAAAAAACCTATACCCCCCTATGGTGTTGTTAATTCTAGTGGGACCGAAACAAAGTTAATTAATAATTTTAAGACACGTGAAAGTTTTTATTAATCCTATAAAGTCCACAGATAATTATCACAACAGATTAAATTTTTTACATATCTCAGTCTCACTCTCCCTCTCTCATGCTCACACGTGTTGGAAATGTTTGAGTTGTCAATACATTTGTATATGAATGAGAAATTAAAATCTTAAGTTATTTACTGATCATGGATAACTTATTTTATATTTTTTTTTATTACGGAATAGACTTCCTACTTCTCTACTTTCTAAAAGCTACGAAATGAATTTTTGTGGGTTTGCCGAACGGGCCGTAAGTATTCTTATTTCTACAAAATTCAAAAGCCATTGAGAAAAAGACTATAACATTAGTTCTTTGCTCAAAGTCAGTCTGAATAAATTTCTCAAGGTGATTACTATGGTGTGGTAACAATTGCCTTAGAAGCACTTAAAAAGTAAAGTGACTTCATCACGTGGAAGTTAATTGATTTACCTCCTTAAGCTAAAGATTTATTAGTAAGTGAATCTTCAAAACGAAGATGAACCAGATTTGGTACTATAGACAACAAGGTTAGACTTGTAGTCAAATATTACAAGCAAAATGGAAGCTTGAATATTTTGGACATGTATCTTCTAATAACGAAAAGAACATCTTTTAAAAATGCTATTAACGATTGTTACTCGACACAACCTTTGAATAGTAATCTACATGGATTAAGTTGAAGGCATTTATTGCTCCTACAGAGGAAATGAAGGTTTGTAGACTTGTGAAACCAGTATATGGTTTTAAAACAAACTTCAAAGCAATAGCATGGAAAGTTTGATAATGACAATGTTGTTATCACTTGGTTATCAAAGAAATGAAAGTGACAAATGTGTTTACATTACTGTTATAAATTTGGATATGCAATCATATGTATCTATGTAGATGACATGTTTTTTTTTTTGTAGTAATAATGACATCATTAAAGCTATTAAGAATCTATTACGCTCTAAGTTTGATATGAAAGATTTGGGAATTGCTAATGTCATAGTGGGATTTAAAATCACTAGGACATCAGATTCAATCAAATTACATTGAAAGGGATCTTGACAAGATCAAGCATGATTGTACTGAAGTTGCTAAAACACCAGATGATCCCAATCTTCATTTAGCTAAGGATACTGGGGATATCATATCAAAGTTGAATATGCTCGTGTAATTGGAAGTTTGATGTACATCACAACGCAGTGACACATGCACATGTTGTATTTGTCCTAAGTCACTACATGAGCATTCCAGAGATAAGTCACTGGATAGTAATAACTACGTTATAAATTATCTGATATATATACCTTCAGTTATGGCTTGCACTACACAAGATATTCACATGTACATGAAAAATACAGTGATAAAAATGAGATTTTGGTTACCAAAACCCCAAAAGCCACGAGCAACAATGGTTTTACTCTTGGTACTGCGACATATCTTGAAAATCCTCTAAGCAAAATTGTACGGTTAGATCCTCTATGGAATATGAAATTATGTTTTAAATAAAACACATGAAGAAGCAAAACGGCTTCGAAAACTTATTAGAGGATATTCCCAAGAGGAAACAACTAGTGCTAATTACTTGTGTATACTGCAATGCATATCTTTATATGTGTTGGGCACTAAGTTTTATGAATAATGGTTAGTCTCGATTATTAAATCAAGACACAAAACCGTTAGCCAACTACTCTTTAATGGAAATCTCTATGGAGTACATTAAATCGATTGACAACCTAGTGGATCCCTTTATTAAAGGTTTGTTACGAGAGCAAGTTGGCTCATCGAGAGGAATGGGTTTACAACTTATGACGAAAGAGAGATGGTTTGATGGCAACCCAACCTAGTGACTGGAGATCCCAAGATCTAGGTTCAAAGGGACAACCGAATCTCGCTTTACTCGACGAAAACACTAAGAGATGACACATCTCTTGTTTGATTGAAATAAACAAACTTTATATCATAGTTGAATTTTTCAACTAAAATTTGTACACTAAAATATAACTAAAATTTATAACACTAAAATTTGTACACTAAAATATTTCAACTAAAATTTTTGTAAACTAAATTTTTCAACTAAAATTTGTACACTAAAATTTTAGTGTTATACAAATTTTAGTTATATTTTAGTGTACAAATTTTAGTGTTATAAATTTTAGTGTTATAAATTTTAGTGTACAAATTTTAGTGTTATAGAGTTTGTTTATAGTGTGAAAATTAGTTGAAAAATTCAACTATGATATAAAGTTTGTTTATTTCAATCAAACAATAGTTATAGACTTATAGTTATAGTAAAATTCTTTGATTTATAACAACAAGTATTCATAGCTCTATTGGTTAGAAGTTAGAACATAAATACTTAACCAAATAAGAGGTCTAGAGTTCAAGCCACAATGAATTCACAAATTTATTTTGAAGAAATAAATGGCAAAAATGGTAAATTTCTTAAAAAAACAAGTATTTTGAAAAATCACACAAAAAACCGAAATTCCACGGATATTCACGGAATATTCCGGGAAATTCCGATATATGCCACCTCACCATTCCGACAAAGAGCCGGTATATTCCCGTTGAAAATTCTGGTATTCCAAAAACCGGATATTCGCCATATTTCGGCATTTTCATCCTTAGGTACAACACACACATCTCAGCCAAAAAATTTAATCTGTTGTGAAATTAATAGGAGGATATGTGGGACAAATAAAAAAACCTATACCTCCTAATGGTGTTGTTAATTCTAGTGGGACCGAAACAAAGTTAATTAATAATTTTAAGACACGTGAAAGTTTTTATTGATCCTATAAAGCCCACAGATAATTATCACAACAGATTAAATTTTTTGCATATCTCAGTCTCACTCTCCCTCTCTCGTGTTGGAAATGTTTGAGTTGTCAATACATTTGTATATGAATGAGAAATTAAAATCTTAAGTTATTTACTGATCATGGATAACTTATTATATATTTTTTTTATTACGGAACAGACTTCCTACTTCTCTACTTTCTAAAAGCTACGAAATGAATTTTTGTGGGTTTGCCGAACGGGCCCTAAGTATTCTTACTTCTACAAAATTCAAAAGCCATTGAGAAAAGGACTATAACATTAGTTTTTTGCTCAAAGTCAGTCTGAATAAATTTCTCAAGGTGATTACTATGGTGTGGTAACAATTGCCTTAGAAGCACTTAAAAAGTAAAGTGACTTCATCACGTGGGAGTTAATTGATTTACCTCCTTAAGCTAAAGATTTATTAGTAAGTGAATCTTCAAAACGAAGATGAACCAGATTTGGTACTATAGACAACAAGGTTAGACTTGTAGTCAAATATTACAAGCAAAATGGAAGCTTGAATATTTTGGACATGTATCTTCTAATTACGAAAAGAACATCTTTTAAAAATGCTATTAACGATTGTTGCCCGACACAGCCTTGAAATACATCAAATGGATGTATAAAATGCGTCTTCAATAGTAATCTACAAGGATTAAGTTGAAGGCATTTATTGCTCCTACAGAGGAAATGAAGGTTTGTAGACTTGTGAAACCAGTATATGGTTTTAAAACAAACTTCAAAGCAATAGCATGGAAAGTTTGATAATGACAATGTCGTTATCACTTGGTTATCAAAGAAATGAAAGTGACAAATGTACTCACATTACTGTTATAAATTTGGATATGCAATCATATGTATCTATGTAGATGACATGTTTTTTTTGTAGTAATAATGACATCATTAAAGCTACTAAGAATCTATTACGCTCTAAGTTTGATATAAAAGATTTGGGAATTGCTAATGTCATAGTGGGATTTAAAATCACTAGGACATCAGATTCAATCAAATTACATTGAAAGTGATCTTGACAAGATCAAGCATGATTGTACTGAAGTTGCTAAAACACCAGATGATCCCAATCTTCATTTAGCTAAGGATACATGGGATATCATATCAAAGTTGAATATGCTCGTGTAAGTGGAAGTTTGATGTACATCACAACGCAGTGACAGATGCACATGTTGTATTTGTCCTAAGTCACTACATGAGCATTCCAGAGATAAATCACTGGATAGTAATAACTAGGTTATAAATTATCTGATATATCTACCTTCAGTTATGGCTTGCACTACACAAGATATTCACATGTACATGAAAAATACAGTGATAAAAATGAGATTTTGGTTACCAAAACCCCAAAAGCCTCGAGCAACAATGGTTTTACTCTTGGTACTGCGACATATCTTGAAAATCCTCTAAGCAAAATTGTACGGTTAGATCCGCTATGGAATATGAAATTATGCTTTAGATAAAGCACATGAAGAAGCAAAACGGATTCGAAAACTTATTAGAGATATTCCCAAGAGAAAACAACTAGTGCTAAATACTTGTATATATTGCAATACATATCTTTATATGTGTTGGGCACTAAGTTTTATGAATAATGGTTAGTCTCAATTATTAAATCAAGACACAAAACCGTTAGCCAACTACTCTTTAATGAAAATCTCTATAGAGTACATTAAATCAATTGACAACCTAGTGGATCCATTTATTAAAGGTTTGTTACGAGAGCAAATTGGCTCATCGAGAGGAATGGGTTTACAACTTATGACGAAAGAGATGGCTTGATGGCAACCCAACCTAGTGACTGGAGATCCCAAGATCTAGGTTCAAAGGGACAACCGAATCTCGCTTTACTCGACGAAAACACTGAGAGATGACACATCTCTTACCCCTTTCTTAGGATGATTGAACATGATAAATGGATCGGTAATTTCCATTCTTGTGGGGGATTGTTGGAAATGTTTGAGTTGTCAAAACATTTGTATATGAATGAGAAATTAAAGTCCTAAGTTATCTAGTAATCATGGATAACTTATGTTATAGTAGATGAATAAGTTATGATAAAAAAAAGTATGTATTATACATACATTATTTTGGGGCCAACCCATCTTAATGGGTGTGTGTTTCCCCAACAGATACATAATTTGTAGAAATTCATTCCAAATGGATGTGTACATTGTATTGGGTCATAATGTCTTTTCAAATAGACATTATATATTTTTTTTGAATAATTCTACACGGACTACTCTCTGGGACGACTTTGGGGACAACTGCTTATGTGGTTGCCATGTAAGCAAAGAAAGTTTGACTTTTCAAAACCAAAAGTAAATCAAAGTCTCTCTCTGTGTTAATGAACTTCTTTTACTTTTCTAATATTTCCTCCTTCTTCCCCAACTAGACTCTCCTTCTCAAATCCCACACTATTTTTTCTACAGTTACGTTTTCTTTTTCCTATCTAATAACTTGTTTGATATCAACCTTGCACATTATTTTTTTTTTTTTCAATTACTATTTTTTCTCTTTCTCCTATTTAATAACTTGTTTAACATCACCCCTTTATTCTTCTTTTTGATTCTTAACCACTCCCAGTCTCCCACCCAAATACCCAATTTCTCTCCCTTGTCTTTGTTGTTGTTCTCTACAGGCAAAAGGAAATACAAATTCAACCTTTAATTAAAACATGTCAAACAACAACATTAGACTTCACAACTATGAGATAAAAATTTATATTTAATGCGTAAAACTCTCACAAAATTACAACTTGTTTAAAACCTTAGTTAATCAAAGAAAATTAAGATTGTATTAATAAGGAGAATGATGAATTCGATTGACTCCCATGGCTGGCTAACAAATACAAGAGTTTGAAACTGTATTAACCTGATTTTAGACTAACACACTACCTTAGGTCGGATTGATTATGAGAACCTAATGGGGGATTGGATTATGGAAATGGCTGCACTTCGGTTGAGGTCGAAGTTGCCTAAGTACTCTAGTTCGGGGATGTTGAACTTAGAGATCAAGCCACCGTAGTTCTGAGGTTTTATAGAGATGATGAGGCGGTGATTAAGAGGTCTTCCTTCATACGGCAGGTAATCAGCTTGACCTAGTTTGTTCATCAAGCCATTCAGTGATTGAGTTGTAGAAGATAACAAACACCTCGCATGCCGATCGGATATCCTCAGTATGTAAATGTGATACGCTTCTGTATCTGGACTGGCCGAGCTGATAGATCGAGTAGAATAGATCGGTGACGATATATTAGGTCGGGTCGACAGTAGCGCTTCAGGTCGGTTTTGATGCCACGTGTCGTCTTCTGATTGGATGGAATATCTAGTACCACTACATAAGCCCCCTCTTTTTAGTTCGAGGGAAGATCGAGCTGAAAAGAAGATCAAACGCTAGGTCAGCTAGGTATCCATGTCGTGCTGGCGCACGTGAGAGGTGTAATGATGGCATGCAATGGGAAGTGGAAACGTTTCGCCTCGAGCAGTTGAACCGTCAGTCAAAGCAACTGCAACACGTTTAATGTGTGTGATCTCTATCGTACGCGTGTCCAGATCTAACGGTGGGTAACGAACAGACAGGGTAGTGGATGTGAACTGTCTTCCGTTAAAATAAGAGTAAAATCCCAGCCCTTGATGCAAAGGAGATCGACGGATGGGAGTTGCTAGACAAGTATATAAATAGAGAAGTCATATTCAGCAAGAACCCTACCTCGTGTAATATACGCCGAACTGCTGTCCATTTGGTGGTCGATCTGTTGTAAGCAATTTCTCTGGAGGTCAGTTCACTAAATCTTGCATCTTCCATTGTGCACATACAGCATAGTAACCATAGTATGTCGTCTCAATCAGATTCTCAAAACGATGATAGAACCGAGAGTGTAAGTACTAGTGAGTCGTCTGGTGGTACAGGGGTTAGAGATCATGTCAACCCTGGTCGATTAAGTGATGGGAGCGATAGTGAGGATGACCCCCTTGTTCTCTCTGAGGCTGGTTTACGTCGTGTAGTGAATAGAAAGTATTGTCAAAATTATGATGGAGTTCGAGCGGCCCTTGGCGTGCTGAGTTTAGAAAATCTTGAAATTAGGTTCTTAGGAGATCGTCTGTTGTCCGCTGATTATAGACCCAACAATCCTTTTTCTGTTGTTGTGACTCTTGCTCAATGTCGAGCTGGTCTTTCTTTGCCCTTGTCTGATCTGACAGTAGACTTTCTGAACACCATAAAAAGAGCTCCATGCTAGATGAATGGCAATTTTTGGAGAAATATCAGGGTGATGGATGCCTTGAACGCTAATCACCAGTATAAGATAACAGTGGCCGATGTCTTGGGCCATTTCAATGTGAAGAAATCTGCCAAGCCTGGTCTGCTCGGCTATAATATGCAAGTGAGGCCAGGTCGGTGTCCTCTGATCCATGGTTCTTCAAGTGAACATTGGTGGGAAGACCCGTTGTTGTTGACTGGTCGAGTGACCCAGTCTCTTATTTTAGAATATGGTTCAGTAAACCCCAACGATGAACGTGAGTGGCCGTTTTAACAATGTTAGCTAGATAGGTCGTAGAAAGTTGCTTTACCGACCTGACTGATTACTTTGATTGTTTTGCAGCGATCAAAGAAGAAAAGCTCTTCGCCAACTACGACCAGTTGAGCCCACTTAATCTGTTCGGGTCGAATTCTGATGAGTCTAAGGCTAAGCTTTTGCCCGACCTGAAGGAGTACTTCGTTCCAAAAGGTGGCCCGGTTGTTGTTGAAGCTGAACTGGTCCGGCGAAAGAAATTAAAAGAGCAGCTGATGGCTCATGTGCGCGCTAAGAATGACACTCCCTCTTCTAAAGCAATTCTTAGGTCTGTGGGTAAAATATCCGATTCTCCTGGTTCTTCACAATGTTTGATGCCTCCTAACAGTGTTCCCAAGTATGTGTCGAGTAGCAAGAAGCGAAGTCATTCTGGATCTGTCAAAACATCTCCTAGTCCCAAGTTTGTTTCAACTCCTCCTCCGAAGCCGTTGCAGGTTTCAGAACCCCGACCTGTTGTGAAGAAGACCTCTGCTCGAGGAGAGAAGGGGAAAGAGGTCGGCGAGACCTTCCGAGCTGGTCCGTGTGTGTACGAA
Organism: Thalictrum thalictroides; assembly: GCA_013358455.1. Classification (NCBI taxonomy): domain Eukaryota; kingdom Viridiplantae; phylum Streptophyta; class Magnoliopsida; order Ranunculales; family Ranunculaceae; genus Thalictrum; species Thalictrum thalictroides. The sequence goes on along the minus strand of JABWDY010043542.1, from coordinate 3,608 downwards.
GGACCTCACCAGAAGCAGGTCGAAGTTATGACCAGCGACAGTGCCTTGACTAATCCATCCGTTTCTCGAGCTATCAATGAGGGCATTGTGCTGAAGGCTGATGCTTCGATTGTCGAGGCGATGGAGTTGTCTGAAGTGTGCTCTCACATTAATTCCTGTATTTCCATGGTGAGTAAAGTTACTGGTATAGTTTCTTTTCGCTTGTAAGAACTGACACATGTATTCGTATTGGCGCAGCTGAATGCAAAGTTCAAGGGCTTGAGGGTGATTGCTGAGGCCGGTGCCGTGGCTGATCTCGAGGTGAAGCAGTTAAAAGATCAGTTGGAAGTTTTCAAGAACCGAAATGCTATAGCTGAGCTAGGAGTGCGGGAGAAGGAGCAGGAAGTTGCTGCAAAGGAGGCGGACATTGCGCATTGGAGAGATCGATTCGAGAAGGAACATGCGAAGTTAATGGAGAATCATTCTGCCTGGGAGGTATATGCAGAATCATTGAAGGCTCAGCTCGCAGAATTGGGGTCGCCCATGGAAGAGGAGACTCTGGCGGTGGAGGAGCAGGCTACACCACAGGACACCTCTGCGGGCCCTGCAACTGAGCTGAGCAAGGATGGTGGCCAGACTGAATGATTCTCTTTTCTTATCTGCTTCTGAGTGAATGTGAGGCTTCGTCAGCTCTTCCTTTTCCTTTTGGAAAACAATTGTTGTAGTATGGCCTGAGTGCCTGAAAACACTAGTCTTCAGCCTTCATTGGTCGTTGGCGATCTGGTTAGGAGCTCGTGGGAGCTAAAAACTCTAGTGACCGATCTCTCTTGAGAGGTCGGTTGCGTCCTGGTTCTTGTGGTTGTTCTGGCAGGAAAAACATTAGTGATCGGTCTTCTTCGGGAGATCGATTGCGACCTGGTTCGATGAAGCTCGTATGAGCATAAACACTAGTGACCGATCTTCTCCGGGAGATCGGTTGCGCCTTTTACTTTCTGCACTTAACTTTTGAATTCGGTGAAAAAGTTGTAACAACCTCTGGTCGGTCTAGTTTCCAGGTTAGCCTGGTGGATCGTCCAGAAGGTTGAATTTTATTTTGACGGGATGGACAGCCGCTAGCAGGCGATCTGAAACTTTTGAACTTATGATAGTATGCTGAATTTGCGATCTGAATGTGTAGCGTAGAATACCTGTTGTGTTGTATCCTGTTCTAGAGTGTTTTTGCAGGTCGAGCCGAATCGAGCTGACGGAGAGCGGAGGCCCTGGAGTGAAGATCGAGCTGCTGGAGCGCGGAAGCCCCCAAGTGGAGATATGTAATGTATAGATCGAATAGATAGTAGCTAGGGGTGCTCGGATTAGATCGAGCCCCCAAATGTAGAAATTTCTAAGTGTTTAGAACTTTAAAATTTGTACATGTAGACATCAGTTATCAATAAAAGTGAAAGTGTTTCTTTTATGATCTGAGTCTCTATGAAATTCTACTAAGTATAGCGAATTCGAGCTGTGTAGAGTAGCTCGGGAGGAATAAATACTTAGCAAATTTCATACATTGTTGCATAATCGAGTTGTTGTCGATCTGAGCATAACCAAGCAATGCATAAGAAATAGAGGATATGCAAGGTAAATGAGCTCGTTTTAAGTCGTTCGGATTAGTGGACTTAAAACCAAGTTAAGTTATGAAGTAGAGTTATAACTTAACAAAGTATGCTAATACCATGTGCAAGATATGGTAAGCATAGGTCGAAGTAAGGATCCGACCTGAGTGTATCCAGGCAAATGCATTGAGATAGAGTAAAATGCAAAGCAAATTTGAGCTCGGAAAAAAAATGATTCTATTGATAGAATTTTTTCAAATGGAACGCATTCCAAGGGTTTTGTACATCATCACCTTCCTGTGTTTGTAGTCTATAGGCTCCATTGTTTAAGATACTTTTGATGATGTAAGGTCCTTCCCAGTTCGCATTGAACTTGCCAATCTTATCGTTTCTCTTGTTTGGGAACATTCTTCTGAGGACCATTTCGCCGGGCTGGAAGGTCCGAGGTCGAACTCCTTTGTTATAAGCTCGCTTCAGTCTCTGCTGATACTGCTCGAGCTTCTTAGCAGCATGATATCGCCTTTCTTCGAGTAGGTCGACTCCAAATGACCAGATCTGATTGTTGAGTTCGGTGTCGACCAGGAGTGACCAACTAGAACCGTAGGTCAGCTCGGTTGGTATAACTGCTTCTACTCCGAAGCATAGTGAGAAAGGGGACATGCCTATGGACGATCTGGGTGTAGTACGATAAGCCCATAGAACACTCTCTAACTCATTAGCCCAGTTGTCAGCGTGAGCTTCTAGTTTCTTCTTTAGAATCTCCAAGATTTGCTTGTTTGTTGCTTCGGCCTGACCATTACACCGTGGATAACGAGGAGCCGATCTGGCGTGCTCGATTTTCCATAGAGCGTAGAATTCCTTGATTGTTTTTCCAACGAACTGTGTGCCGTTGTCTGTGACCAACCTTTTTGGGAGACCAAACCTTGTGATAATGTTTTCCCAAATGAACTTTCGAACATCCTCCTGTTTGATGTTGGATAGAGGGACGGCTTCGATCCACTTAGTAAAGTAATCACATGCGACCAACACATACTTGAGGCCAGAACGACCTTGTTCGACCAGAGGACCAATAATGTCTAGCCCCCACATGTGAAAGGGCCATGGGGCTGTGATATTGATCAGGTCGTTGGGGTGCTGATGGGAGTTGGGAGCAAATCTTTGACAGTTCTGACATTTGAGGACATATCTTTTAGCATCTTCCTGCATATTTGGCCAGAAGTAACCTTGGTTGATGGCTTTGTGGGCCAGATTCCGACTTCCCGAGTGGTTACCACACTCTCCTTCATGAATCTCCTGGAAGATGTGCTCGCCCTGAGCTGGTGTGAGACAACGAAGAAGTACTCCAGTGGTAGATCTTCTAAACAGCTTTCCTTCGAGTATTCTGTACATGGTGACAGTGTGCATGAGTTGATTTGCAGCTTTTTTTATCTTCTGGAATGGTTCCATTGTTGAGATAAGAATAGATCGGATGCGTCCAAGAATTTTCGAGCTCTTCAGGAGTTGTCTCGATGAGGTCGTCGATAAGATAGATCTGTTCCTCTTTTTGCAGATGAGAGGGTATGTTGGCGATAGCTATGGTGAGAGCTCGAGGTCGATCTGACTGGAGAACAGAGGCAAGGAATGCAAGAGAGTCTGCATGTTTGTTATCATCTCTGGGAATGTGATCGAGCTTGAAGAACGAGAATTTGGCGGTGAGTTCTCTTGCTTTGGCAGCATACTTCATCAGGATGACTCCATGAATCTGGTAAGCATTATTGATCTGGTTGACTACGAGCTGTGAATCACTACAAATCTTGATGTTCCGGACTTTCAGCTCAAGAGCCATTCGAAGTCCTTGAATAAGGGCCTCGTACTCTGCTTCGTTGTTTGTTGTTGAGAATTCTAATCGGGTAGATCTTTCGAGCTGAGCTCCTTCTGGGGAGATAAGGACTGCTCCGACCCCACTCCCATTTGCGTTATGAGATCTGTCGACATACAGTGTCCATGTGTCGATGGGGTCATGCTCTTCAGGTCGTGTAGAGACCTCTGGTTCCCAGG
>JABWDY010043527.1:0-14972 GCA_013358455.1 Thalictrum thalictroides | reverse complement strand
CTATGAAAGAAATTTTTAACCTATATCAACCTACTGATTGATACTATCCAGTAATCCATCCCTTAGACCCTTAGATACGTCATAAGCCAATAGCGATATCCACTGTACAGTCACTCTGACATAGATCCTCTAAATAATAAGCTGGAGGCCATGAGGGCATGAGAGGTACAAAAAGTCAAACGGCCTAATCCATCAGTATCACCATATCCCAACCTTATAAAAGAGACGTTCTAATCCATATCACCCTATCTCCCAACTTTATAAAAAAAGGCTGTAATGCATTTATTTTCTATAAGTAAGAAAGTAGAAAGTAAATGTCAGCAACTAAATAAAAATTTATTTCTGAAAAGCTAAAAAATGCCCTTCAAGAGAAGTCTAGCTTTTCCTTTTCTCCTTTCTACTTTCTTAGAATTAACTTTCTAAAAAATTCCTTTCAATTTCTACTTTCTTAGAATTAACTTTCTAAAAAATTCCTTTCAACTTATGCTTTGTTGCCAAACACTCCCGAAGTTAGATGAAGATCCCTTGCAGACTTATCATGATCAAGCGCAGTTAACGTGCAAGTTTTTAGCTTTAGAGAAATGCAATGAAATAAGATTTTTAAAATGATGAACTTAACTACACAAGTCATTTATGATAATCTGTATCACATCTACTTCAAATGAATAATATATGTTTAGAGTCGTACAAAATGAATGATAGATGCCCAGGAGAGAAAACTTTATTGCTATTTACTCTATTTCTGGCTTTGTGCACTAAGTTGGAATATGCTACCATCATCTTTCTGCTAAAGTGCAAACCGGGATCAGATACAATGCAACATCTGACAAAGATTACACATTTTCATCATTAATGGGAAAATCCCGATATAACTAATATCTACATTCATGAATATAGTACACATAAATGGCAAACAACCACAATACAAATAAGACAAGCTGCTCCAAACAATGGCTGCTGCTCTCTCGGCAAGGAGGAGAACTCTAAGGAAGAACTTCACTTGGTAGAACTCAAACTCAGCTATTATTTTACAAAGCCAAACACAAAAGGCACGCAAACAATATTGAATTCTCCTTCCACGTAGCTATAACTGGCCCAATCGTTCCTGGAAGCAAACAATAAGCTACACATTAAGTAGTTGCTAAAAGTATGCATAAAAAACAATAGGTCTAACGCTGCTAAGGGTATGTCTGAACCGTTTGCCTTTTCCTAATTTAATATACTGTAAAGGCAATTGTTGAAACGATGTTAACAAAATTAATCAATGAGAATTAAGACATTTGCTAAAATGTGCAGAGCTAACAACGCAAAACAATGAAAACCAAAAGAATTGTCTGTAAGCTTTCCAGACTGTTTGCACACCAAAGAGAGTTTCCAGACAAAATTCACAACAAGAGGACCACACAGTCTAATAAAGGCCTGCATTTGGCTGACATAAAATAGTAAGCCATTTATCCCGTGTAACATAGGCAACATTAAAACTTCCTGACATTGGACATCTAATAGCACGGGTAGCAAGTATAACAAGCAGCCGATGAACGCTTATAACTAAAACATTAAGATTATGTGACGATGTTAGTGTTATGTACTGTAGATAATAACTTGCACACCTACAGCAGGAAACATGTAATATCAACATAGCTGAATGCAGCAAAACAAGAATATCTTACATACCATCAAAGGTATTACGTTCATATATTCAGAAAAGTATATGGGTAAGCAGTAAGATGTAAGGTTTTTCCTTTCTCATAGCCTCATAGGGCTATATAACCTTCCAATGAATGGGCTTCTAATTGAGGGAAGGTCCATCCAATCAAACAACCATTCTCTGATCTTTAGATTCCCCAATATATATAAGAGGACATTTTCCAATCTACATATCTTCAATTAATACAACGGTTAAACCATTAAACAGAAAATAGGGTTGGCTGATAAAATTGAAGTCCATTGTCTTGGAAAAGACCAGACGATCAGTAAATGGTGTTCCTTAGGGAACTAACCTCGTTCTTTAATTTAACTTTATTATCTACACTAAATATACGAATAAACTGAAATAATAAGCAGAGATCAGAAACTCTTGAAACCAATGCAAAGGAATTAATGTACAACCTGAAGCATCTGCATTAACTTTGGATTCTGCTCTAAAAGCTGGCAAAGCTTTTCCCGGTCACTTAACAATGACTGCCACAAAAAAAAATGATATAAACAATAAGAAAGCAGAAGCAAGCTATGCATAAGATACATACGACTTCCCACACATCAGATGTTACCTGGATCGCTTCAGGAGATGAAAAATATTGTTGAAGTGACATCTCAGCATCTTGCTGCTGCTGAGGTGTATTATCTCCTTGTTGCTGCAAAGCTTGAAGTTGAGAGAGCTCAACTTGCTGTGGTTGTTGGGTATGCGCAAGGTTCTCAAGCTGTTGGGGTGGATAATAGACCTGAATTGGAGATATATGGGACTGTTGAGGTATCTGAAACGGATGACTCTGAACTTGAATAGGGCTCTGTAGCAATGCAACCTCTGATTGCTGTTGTGAACCTTGATTAGGTGGCCTAAGGTGTGGAGGATGGGGATGAGGGGGCTGTGGAGGTTGCAGTGGTTGCAATGGACGAGGTTGTACTGAGATGATAGACGGTTGTGTGGTGGAGATACTATGTGAAAGACCGGGTAGGTTCTGCCCCTGATGATTTGTCGGAGTGCTAAATAAACTGACAGGTATAGAAGCAGGCCGACTATTAAGCAAAGGAGGGACAAGCTGAGGAGGTGAATACGAAGTTAGATTTCCTCCAACATTTGTCTGATTGTATCCTGGAGATTGTGATGCCGAATTCTTTACTGATGGTTGAGTGATTAAGGCAGCTGAGAATGGTGGAGGCGTCGGGGGAAGAGGTGGAGGTCTCACCAGTCCACTAGTAGATGAGTTGATCTCATCGTGCAACCTACTAGCAGAAGAAACTGAAGCCCATGAATACTTGGAATCAAATATACCGTGTTGAGCTTCTAATATAGCGGCAGAATTTGTGTTATATGCATTTATATAGTCTGATTGTAGCTGCAATGCAGAAGGGTCGTTCAATGACTCTACAAATGAAGAAGAGCTCGACGGAGGATTTGAGCCTGCAGCATAATTGTGAGGTGTAGATCTATCTTCTCTCGCATTATAAACTGGTGCGTTAATAGAGCCACTACCCTCGAATGCTTGTGATGGGAAGCCTGGGGGTAGAGGTGGCTGCCTATCTCTAACATTATGACCATAGGAAGACAAATGACTTTGAGTATTCTCAGTACTCACACATGAGACATTTGGTGGAGGGGGCATTGGAGGTAATGGTGGTTGGTTGGGCAGAAATTTTTGATTATAATGTCCTTGAGAACCAGATACCAAAGGCATGTTAGGTGCATGTTGAGGGCTGTCCCTCTGATAGAAATTGGATGGAGACATTCTTGAATCTCCAGCTAACTGTCCAGATGATGGAGAACCCTTGTAGAATGGTGGAGGAAATCCAGAAAAGTTTGCTGTGGCAGAATCAAACGCATTTGAGGCCCTAATTGAAACAGAATGTTTTGCGTCATCAGACTTTGCACGGAAGAATGGTTTATCTGTATTGGAAGTGAAATATTTTCTCTCAGATGAAATACTCGCTTCCCGAGACAGTGGCATTTCAGGTCGAGAAAATGACCTCCTAGAAGAGAACTCGCTTTGGGTGTTTTCATCAACATTAGATGCCGATGGTGTGCCCAAGTTAGCTACATGGGTACTGCCATTAGCATCGCTTGCAGTTTCTTCAACAATTGAATGAGGTGGACTACTATCAATGACAACAGGTGCAGGCTGCAGGTTATCATCTGGTTGAGGAAACGGCAATCTATCATCAGACTCTGATTCTTCATCATCAAAGACAATGTTAATTTCCTGAAGATCATCATCAAGATCCGCTTTCAGCTGGCGAGATCTGTCCACCTTATCTGGATCGTTGTCATTCTCAGGTGGCACACTCCTTGTCGGAGCTGCCGATTCCCCACCAGCTATAGCTACAGAAACTTGGCGCTCTCTTTGTCTGGCCATGAATTCATCCACATGAATCGATGGAGGCCTCCCTCCAGTAACTCCACGTTGGACAGAACTAACAACATTCGAACCACTACTTGCACCATCAATATTTCTCTCTCTTGCTACATAATCATCTACATGCATTGAAGGAGGCCTGCTGGTATTTGGCTTGCGCTGCCGAAAGGAATCCCTCCGAGTAGGGCCTGAAGAGACAGTAGGTGGACCAACTCCCCGTCCAAATGCATTTGGCCCTGAATTCTCGGTCCCTGAATTGTCTCCTCTAGAACGCCTATTTGGAAGCTCCATTGAGGCAATTTTTCTCTTCAAAGGGAGAGCTGACATGTTATCACGTAAAGAATCAGGGCAATCCCACAAAAACTTGTCTGCAAGTCCACTGAAAGAGATTAAATCGTCGGCCTTCTCAGAACTACCATCTGACTTTCTGATTCGTGAACTTAAAGATCCAGAATCTTCATCTAAGATTCCCATCATGGTTACAGATGTAAACGTGAAATGGTCTCGAATATCACTTGATAATAAAGAGAAGCCTCCATTGCAAATGATATCATCCACCTTGATTGAACCTGTAGGCTTCTGCAACAGTAGCAACAACAACTTTGCCCATTCCTTCACCTGCAAGGGGATTACTGATGATAAGGAATTGCATTTCAGTGAGAAGAAGTAATGACTGATGAAAGATTATACAAATGCTATACCTGAGATACAGTAGCTCTCATATCTGAAGTGGACATATGTCCTGCATCGATAACTCTCGTGTCTAACATAACAATCAATTCACTAAAATCTTTCAGTGACTCTTCAGGACACTGCTCATTGTCTTCCAAATCAATAGGAAGCCCAAATAGGAATTTTAATACGGCAATTCGCTCCAAATTCAAACTGATTATTGCATTAGTAGTGGGGTTAGAGTTTAAATTGAGTCAATGAAGCATTCAATTAATAGAGGTAATGTTCATTGAAGAAAGTAAAATTATTGTCCGTATAATAGATCAGTGTACACATAATATATCTGCCGAAATCTATGTTTGCATGCCACAGAAAAGAAGAAAACTATATTAAATGTTTGACTTCTATGGTGCCAGCATGGTACACAACAACAAAACCTTCATCACAGATGCATAAATTCTGAGGTGCAAATTATCGAAAGTCATGCCTCAATCCTCATGCATGTAAAGCGAGCCCTCTACCGTGCAGAGCAACTTAAATTCAATTTTTTTTTTAACTTAGGGAAACAAGTAAACAGTAATATACAAAGGGAAGTAGGGAACTCACCTTTTGCCCTCTACACAAAGAGACAAAGCACCTAAGGACAGTGCACCAACAGCCTCAATGGCATAAATTGACAAACATTCTCTGACGCTAATTGATCTCAATAAATTTCTCCAACAATAAAGCAAAGGCGGACATCGTCTCCAATCAGAGTTATTAGTGACACTACCATGTCCATCTTCTTCATGCCCCCTCTCTAATTGAAATTCATCAAAATTAGAGGATTGGAGATGTGTGGAGATGGATGCAAAAGCACCTCTACCCTCACTGCAAAAAGACAATTCTTTGAAGGCAATAAGAGAAGCATGCAGTTCCTTTCCAACTGGAAGGACCTGTAAGAAGGAAATGGATTCCATTATCGTGAAGTAATCAATCTGTTATTATTTAGCTTGTAAGAAAGAAAAGCATAACAAACCTAAAAGGGTATACACAAAGTAAAATAAGCTCCCACAGAGAAAATGATCAGCTTATGTGCAAAATAACAAGGAGATTACGAATTTTCTTTATTGATGAGTTTTTGTTTCTTCATTATCTTTTTAGTAAGAAATCCCATCTTAAAATAACAAGGAGATAAACAGGATTAATGACTACAAGAAAACTAAGAAGTTGGGCAATGGCCATCTTTCATAGAGACAGAGCATCAGGTATGAAAAATAGCATGAAGTTTGCTAACTAAAGAAATTCTGTGCAGTTTGTTATAGTGAGAAAATTTGACAGATGTTCCTTATGCCTAAACCTAGTTCAATTGGTGGGTGGACTCGAAACTGTTTCATCTTGGCATAACCCCACCAGATAGAAAAAGGTTACCTGGCATAACTTAAGAAGGTGGTGAAGAATTTGTGAACAATCTTGAATGCTAAAATTCCCACTACTGCATCCATATAGTGAAAACTAGCATTAGTACAATTTCTCAAGCACACATTTAAACTACCGACATTTAAATTATCAAACCCATTCATCATGATACTTACTTATCAAGTATTTCCGAGTGTTGCAAGATGGCTTGAGAATCACACATTAGAATCACAGATTTCAACACAGGAAGGATCCAATTAATCAGAATAAACCCACAACTATGCATTATGCTTTCTGCAATTATCTTCCCTTCTGGGCCAAATGACCTAGAGCACTTTTCAAGTGCTTTTATTAGAATCCCGACAGTGCCCTCCTTGACCAACAAAGACTGGTGAGGAAAGAAAAGGTGAGGGTCACATAAAAAAGTAATGATCACTTGTAAAATGAACCAATAATTTTATAGACATAAAACCTTTGCATGGGGATGTTCCAATAAGCTGGCAAGAAAATCAAGTAGCCTATAAACCTGCCAGACAATGGGAAAAACTGTTATAAGCTGCCCAAACTCTAAACAGCGTGAGAATAGTATCAACGATCACCTTAAAAACATCTGTATCAGACAAAGAATATGGCTCAGAAATACGATCATGTATCCACGAGATGATAGGTCGCAGAAGAATGACAGCACTATCAGGATTTTGGTAAGCGATGCGAATTATAAAAACTCGAAGCATATCTTGTATGACCACCAAAGCCTGGTTAATGCGACAGGTAAGAATTACAAATGAGACATTAAGAAATACACTATTCTAAACTAAGTCTAGATACTGTTTTAATAAAAGGAAACTTAATGTTACAAAATAACATACCGTAAATGCAAAATGTAGGATAATTTGAGCAATTTTGTCAAGCAGTGGTGTTAATCGGCTCAGCAGTGTGGCAGCATGTACAGGCTGTAAGTACCAATCGACATGTCCTTCTTTCTGAGCTCCCAATACTGTTGCAATAGACAACTTCTTAAGAGCACTCAGTGAAGGCATCCCATTCTTCCAACTCCAGATACCTTCTTCTGGAAACAAATCACCCTTGAGATAAAAACAAGGAAAGTCAAGTGAATTTTAGAACTGTAATAAAAATGAAATTAGTGCTAAGAAAAGAAAAGAAACATTTCTATCAAAAAAGACTTGAGATTGCAGTAACAAACATTCTTGATTCGAAAGATAAAATTACACATTGGGAATTTGGATGGTAGAAAATTACTAAATGACAAGGGTACTAAGTTTTAAGTTCCACCAGCAACACTTTATTGTTTTATTCTCGCATTCTCAAATTCCAAATGAAGCGGATAGAAAGAACAGAAGTAAAGTGACATTTATTTGAAGAAAGAACTTATACAACAAAATTTGCATACCAAAAGACACAGCAAACTGCACGCTTCTTTTGGACCCAAAGCTAGTGATGAGGTTGCTTGAACACTATCAAGCAAGCAATGGAACAAGTCAGGAGTCCAACCAAAAACTGGCCAACATGCCAGTGCTGACACAAGTAGATGGCATACAGCTCCCAAACCAAGTGCAGAACCAGGGTATGGGGAGGAGAGGTCTGCAGCACAAGCTGCCAACTTTGGACTGCAGTAAAAATTCCCAAAACGCAAACCCACCAAACGATAAGACTTCTCAAAGAAAGGTGGAAACAGATCACTACACAAATAATAATAACTTAAAAAGTTTAGACAAACAGGAACAAAGATATTGAATTCACCTTACTTCTCGATGCAAGCGCAGAAGGGCATTTAGTAACTTTGTGTTGCGATGTTGCTCCTTGGCTTCCTATAATCATGGAGTCATATAATGGTATTGTCAATGATATCTAGATAATTATATAAGATGGGAGTACACAAGGATAAGGTAAAACACGATGTCTTTTAGACTTTTAGACAATTGCCTCAGCAGTCAGCTCAATCCTTTAGCAGATTTGGCAAAAAATAATGGTTTGAACAGGATCACAGAAAATCTTGCTCATACTCAGCCCGAACTCTTACTAAGTTACAACTCCATCAACATAATACTAGTTTAACTAAAATAAATAAGTTACAGCTACTAATTTTTTCCCGAACTTAACAAAAATAATGTGTGAGAAAAAGAGAAAACACATACATCTATTAGACAAATAGGAGAATAGCTCAGTTAAGAGGATGAAATAACAAACAAGGATATTGACTATTGGCTTTGCCTTAGACATAAGCATCTAGAACATCAAGTTTTTTATAGCTACAATTATTGTCCTAAAAGCCTTTCTCCCTATGAAGGTGGGAATCGGTCCCAAAACCTTGGACCCAAACTCCCAAAGGTCTAATTACCGAAATTAACAACAACGTTTGATAAAATTTTCAATTCTAACAACGTATTGCAGAAATTGACAACAACGTTTGTTTTTCTTAAACCCGATAACAACAACGTTTGGGGGAGATAACAACCATTGCCGAATTCCGGTCAGTCAAGCCATGTGGCAATTTTTTTTGCTGACATGCCCATTTTTGAAATAAAAAATGCCACATAGACTTTATAAAAAATAATTAAGATCTTCTTATTGTCAAGATCTAATCATAACCATAGATTTCAATCTCATTAGTTACTTTATAATTTATAGGTGTGTCAGTGCCTCTACTACAATTCAGGCTCTGATTACAAATATGGGAAGCTGTTCTCCACTTGGCAACAGCTTCGAAGCGGGGGACGCCAAATCTATCTACAACTCTCCTTCTAATTTGCATTCTATTCCTAATGAGTTGTCCAATATCTGTAGCAACAATATTAACATGGATTCTGCAAAGCAGAATTTCATTGTGACCAAACGTCTGCGCACATCCTCTCCACTCCGATCTCGTGTGATTGGCCATTAATTTCCCCCACTGATATTAGCATGTACTTGAAGAAACTGATAATAGAACTATTAACATTCTTCGAAAATACCTAAGAGCTTTGGAAGAACAGATCCAAGTGCAGTAATATTGTGTCCAGTATAGATAACAACAAAATCCACCTCTTTCTCAAGATTATCGGTCATTTGATAACAACGCAGCAGAGACTCTGCGACATAAATCCCCCACTGTATTTTGTTGTTGTGTTGAAGCAAATGTTGGAAAAAAAAAATTTTTTTAACCCCTCGTACATTAATTGTGAAAGGATGAACATTAAATTTGAAAATTCAGTGCCTGGGAAAAGCAAGTCTAATTGAGGTAAAGTGATAAAAATGGATGAATACATCTCTGCGTTACCAATTTCTGCACTAGTGGAAAGGGTAGAGAAGAAGGTAAATTTTTTTTTTTGATTTGTGGTTTATGCTACAGGGTAGCACCATAAAGCCTGCAAGGATCAAGTGGGCCAATTACTTTATACCCAATAGCAGCAGCTTCTTCTTCTTTCTCCTCTATTGTATATGTTCTCTTAATTACAGCTTTCGATCTGGGGTCATCTACATCTTCTTCTCCTTCACTACATTCACACAACTCATCTTCATCATATTCTTCATCACGGTTACCACGATTTCGCCTTTGAGAAGAGAAATGGCGGAGAGAGTTAAACTGATTGCAATAGGTGGAGATGAGTTTAAAATGATGATTTTGATTCAAATTTGAAATGGGGTTTTCAAAATTGAGAGATTGGGTTATTTAGACTAATTTAAAATAAAGTCTACGTGGCATTTTTTATTTCAAAAATGGACATGTCAGCAAAAAAATTGCCACATGGCTTAACTGACCGGAATCCGGCAATGGTTGTTATCTCCCCAAACGTTGTTGTTATCAGGTGTAAGAAAAACAAACGTTGTTGTCAATTTCTGCAATACGTTGTTAGAATTGAAAATTTTATCAAACGTTGTTGTCAATTTCGGTAATTAGACCCTTCAACACTCGGCAGTCATCTGTCTGATGGCATCGAACCTTGTGGAGCTTGCAGTAAGGGTGACCAGGAGAATCTTCTAACCGTGTGAAGTCTTCGATCTTGCACCAATGGTTGTTCTTGACCCTTTCGAAAATATAACCGGCAGGTCGGGAAAAACAGTAGGAATCTCTAGCATCAACAGGGAGAGGTTTACCTTTGAATCGCTTGTTGTTCCTTCTTTCCCTTTACCGTTGTGTCCTTCAACCATGTTGACGACGTTCAGGCCTTCGTGCCGCTTGAGCTCGGTCTCCAGCCTTATGTACCGATCGACCCTGAGGTACAAGTCATCCAGCTCCGTAGGTCGATCCATGGCCAGTTCCTTGTGGAGGTCGGAACCTGGGCATAGACCGTTATAAAAGGCAATGGTAACAAGTTGCTCATGACCTTTATTGAAGTCATGGATTAGATTGAGATCTGACTTAAAACGTCGGAAGTACTCAGCTAGTAACTCCCCTGGTTGTTGCTTGATTAGGAATAAGCAATCGATTGTACAGGTCGCTTCTGGTTGTAGATGTACGACAGAACGAACTGCTTCTCCAGGTCGTTAAACGAGCTGATTGAATTAGGGGGTAGCTTGTGAAACCAATCCAGCGCAGGGCCTGTAAGGCTGGATGGAAACAAGGTGCAGAGTATGGACTCGTCCTTCACCAACGGAAGCGACTTTCTGAATGATTTGATGTGGTCGGTGATTTAACGGTTTTCCGAAAATTCCTTCAGCAGTGCCTTCCCGTCAAACCTTAGCAGTGCTAGCAAAGCGAACCAATCTGCAACAACAGGTTAAATCTACTAGCACTACTAAATATTATATCAAAGTTATTTATAAACCTTTAACTGGACAACTAAACCAATCCTAGAATTAGCGTAGAGGCAAGTATCGGGTATCGAATCCACTCTTTCCAAGAATTGGGTACTTTGATTACAGATAAGAAACAACAATGAATGATGTCGTTTATGGAAGGATTGATGAATTGAGGAGAGTTGATTGATTAAGAATATTATGATTGAAGGAGAGAAAGTCCAAACAGAGTAAAGCGAGCAAGAAATATAAAAGGTTGTGAATATGGAGAGAAAAGCAGGGTATTACTTTGTTTCATAGGTAAGTTTCCAAATTAACTACTCATGCTCATGTTTATCATGCATCTAACTATAAACTCATAGACAAGCAATAATTAGGGTTGGTGAGTTCCCTTGCTCTCGACCCAGGAACTCGACCTCAAGAAGTATTCAAGACCCAGTACGAGCCATCATCGATGCCGTCATGCAAGTAGTGAATTACTTCTCTTTATACAAATTGTTAACTACCTTCTCTCTCGCGATGCCAAGATATGCTAACGGGCGTATGAGGCTCGAAAGTCTCTACACATGCAAAAAGATCTCTCTTTTATTTATTATGAAGAACAAAGAGCAAAAACTATTCTACGTAGCTACTCATAAAATAATTACCTTTCTAGCATGGAAAACATAACACTTGTAGTAAATTCTTCTACTTACCTAATCCACTAGTAAAACCCCATGAATCGATTAGCTCATGGTGATTGTGGTGATGATCATGATGGTAGTAAAAGTAAAAGACATAATCAAAAGACAAGTATGTAAAGACAAAATATGAAATTGCATGAAAAGTAAAGATATGATCAAAATATGAAGAACTTGAACATGAAAAGTAAATAGACTTGTATTAAAATAAATAGAACTTCTTCTTCAACATGAAATAATATAAAACCCTAATGATACTTCAATTTAAGATTGAGGCATAGTGAATTTCGTGGCTCTCCTCTCCTTATATAGGGAGGAGTCCATCTAACCCTAAAACTCCTTGAATATTGCTAGAAAAGAGTTTGTATTTGGTTATATAACTTGTAGGACGCTTCTGGAGCTGACATTTGGTGGAGAATTAGGGTAAACCACGTGGAAGACTCTGTCAAAATCTTGGGTCCAAATTCCTTCTAGAAATACGAATTCCAAGAAGCCCAATGGGCCCAAAAACTGCCTTCAGAAACTGGGTGTGGTCGGTTTTGACCCGTCTTTTCGTCCTGATTCCATCTCTGCTTTCTGCGATCTACCTTGACAGTATTGAAGTAGGAAGTGAGAGCTTTCCAATGCCTATTTGTGCTTCAAAATCCGAGCTCTCTAACCCTTTCGTTTAATTCCGTTAGGTTGGCTAGTTAAAACTGCCTTTTTACCACATTTTGCTTCCTTTTAGCTTTTCCGGGCGAAACTCACCTACAAACACGTAATTCTAACAACACCAAGCATATCATATCACTTTATATCATAACTTGAGACAAATGTACATGAGTTAAGGGGATAAATTTACACTTTTGAGCGCTTATCAGTCGGTAGGATCTCCGACTCCTGAATATTGATCGAACTTTGGGGCGTTAACTTTTTTTGGAAAGCCTGTACCTTGTAGATCGGTAGTGAAGGGTGAGGTATGGCATTGAGCTAAAGCTTGCAGGGCGAGCTCCTGGGGAAGTCGGTTCTTCTGAACGACCTGGGTTGCTCGAAAGGCTTCGAATTGCTGGCTGAGGGCGTTGAGCTTCGTCTGGGTGTTCGTGTCGACATGCAGGTCGGCACCTTGCTGATTGAGATGAGCGGTTTGATCGCTGCTGGTGGATGTACCCTCCTTGGCTCGTAGCGCAACGATCTCTTCCTGCAGTTTTTTGATTGTGTCCTGCAGATAGGCGGTGGTTTCTTCTTGGGAAGCCATTGGAGAATTAGGTTTCTCAAGAAGATTGGGGGTGGCTTTTGGATGGGATGGATTTGCTTCTGATGTGATCAGAAACCCACAGTCGGCGCCAAATGTATTAACCTAATTTTAGACTAACACACTACTTTAGGTCGGATGGGTATTGAGGACCAAAAGGGGGATTTCATAAGGGAAAGGGCTGCACTTCGGTTGAGGCCGAAGTTGCCTACGTACTCCAGTTCGGTGATGTTGAACTTGGAGATCAAGCCACCGTAGTTCTGAGGTTTTATAGAAGATGATGAGGCGGTGGTTTAGAGATCTTCCTTGATACGCAAGATAACTGACATGATTTGATTTGGCAATCAAATCATTAAGTGATTGTGTTATAGAAGGTAACAAATACTCTGCGTGCCGATCGGATATCTTCAGTATCTAATTGTGATACGTTTCCATATTTGTACTGGCCGAACTGACAGATCGAGTGAAGTAGGTCGATGATGTCATATCAGGTTGGTTCGGTAATACTTCTGCAGGTCGGTTATGATGCCACGTGTTGCTTTCTGATTGGTTCATGTATCTAGTACCACTACCTAAGCCCCCTCTTTTTAGTTCGAGTGAAAATCGAGCTGAAAAGAAGATAAAACTTGTCTCTGCAAAGCCTTGAGGTCGTATTTGTACACGTGGAGATTGTAATGATGATATGTAGTGGGAAATGGAACTGTCTAGCCTCGAGCAGTTGAGCCATCAGATAAAAATAAGTGCAACACGTTTGTCGAAATCATCTTCAGTAGACGCGTGTTTAGATCTAACGGTGGGTAATGAACAGACAGGGTAGTGGATGTTAACTGTCTTCCGTTGCAATTAATGTGAAATCTCGACCGTTGGTGCATAACTGTATCTTTGAGTTAAACTATCAAAGTGCATAGATCTTTCTTTAAATTTTTCTTTAGATTTTTTCTTAGTTGAAAGATTTTCAGAAAATGGAGGAGAAGAAATTGTTGTAGCTTTCTACATTTTTTTGCTCTTTAGAGCTGACGATGGGAGGTCAGAAATCGTTTTACCCTTGACAAAATCAGGTCAAGGGCAATTTACATGACAGCAAACCGGCAGTGTATAATTTGATATTCCTTACCCAATGGTGTCCAATATACTAGAGGGGGGTGAATAGACAATTTAAAAAACTACTGGCAATAATCACTCCCAAGAGATAACACAAAGGCAAACTGACACTTTTACGAGAAACAGATACTAACAGATATGCTTAGTAAAAACTAAGTGCGGAATAAACGGATTACACTAAGCAAATCTATCAAGACTCACACAACTAATCAAGTAAGATAACATAATAAGGAAATGTAAAGAATGATAGGATGATCAAAGAAGTAGTAGAGATTTAATCACAAATAACTAGCTCCAGTCCTTGGGTTATTGTCTTTATGAATATGAGTTTGAAGAACATCAATCTAAGACTAATAAACACCAATACTTTCACGAGTAGTCAAGAACTTCCTGAGGTGGGAGAGAAAGAGGCACTCCCACCTTCCGGTTCAAGAACTACTAACTAGAGATGTAAGTTGATGATATTAATCTATAACTATAACTACCAAGCATATAGAAATAAAGTAAGAACAAGAATGCAAACCCACAACAGAAGGATGTATAGTGGTTCGGCCTAAGATGGCCTACGTTCACTCATCAAGTCGCTTCTTGCCATTAAGATAAATCCAAAGCTTTGGAACACCTCCAACAACTCTGCACCTCTCCCATAAGTGTTGATTTAATCTAACTTGAAAGTTGTAGGGATTTTACCCTAAAATTCCTAACCTAGAATCCACTAGGATTTTGAAGAAACTTATCACCAAGCTTCTCACCTTGAACTCCTTCTCAAGGGTTTCACCTTTCTTGTCTTCAACAAGAACTCAACACATCAAAGGAATAACCTTTGGTAGAAAGGGGTTTTTCTCTCTTGAATGTCTCTCACAAAGAGAATGATAGAGAAAGAAAGATAAAACACTCAAATGGGTTTATCTCTAACACCCATAAACATACATTCACTCAACCTTACTTGAATTGGAAAAATTGGAAGAGTTGAATAGAAGGAAGGTGATGATTTCTCTCTTGTAGCTTATCTCACAAAGATAGGTTTTTGCCTCTTGAAAGCTCTTGATGAAATGAACAAAATCCTTGGAGAAATCCTCTTGT
>JABWDY010043518.1:20036-31316 GCA_013358455.1 Thalictrum thalictroides | reverse complement strand
TTTCTAAATTTTCATTTTTTTTCATTGGTTTTCCGAAAATTTTCCGAAAATTCCGAAATGTTTCGTTTTCCATACTCACCGAAAGATTTACCGAAACCGAAATTTAATACCTTGGCTTCAACATGGAAGCCTCATCAAAAGTCACATCCTGCTAAGCACAATCTTCTTGGACTCAGGATCCCATAACTTATAGCCTTTTACACCTTCTGCAAACCCCAAGAATAAAGATTTCTTGGCTCGAGGATCCAACTTGCTTTCTTGGACAAGAAAGTAAGCAGGACAACCAAGGACATGCAATCTATCATAATCATTAGCAGGATTCCCAGACCATACATCCATTGGAGTTTTCCCATCAATTGCAGCCGACGACAACCTATTAATAAGATCGCAAGCATATGTCACAGCCTTAGCCCAAAACGCCTTGCCCAACCCAACATTGGACAACATACATCGTACCCTCTCCAGCAATGTACGATTCATGCGTTCTGCCACCCCATTCTGTTGCGGCGTACCTTTAACCGTGAAGTGTCTGATTATACCCTCATCCTGACATACTTGCAAGAACGGATCAGATTTGTACTTACCTCCATTATCAGAACGGAGCCTTTCGATCTTTCTGCCAGTTTGAGTTTCAATCATCTTTTTCCACTTCAGGAACACATTCAAGACTTCATCTTTACGCTTCATGGTGTACACCCATACACGTCTCGAATAATCATCTACAAAAGTGACGTAATAAGACATACCTCCCAATGATGTTTGCCTGGAAGGTCCCCACACGTCTGAATGAACATAATCAAGAGTCCCACGAGTACGATGGATAGCGATGCCAAACTTGACTCTTGTTTTCTTGCCCATAACACAATGCTCACAAAAATCTAACTTGCAGGTCTTGACACCTTTCAACAATCCTTGCTTGACCAGAGTTTGCAAAGATTTCTCATTAGCATGCCCTAAAAGCATGTGCCACAACTTAGTAGTATTGAGAGAATCACCTGCAGACTCAGTAACTGCAACATCAACTGTAACAGTACTTCCGGTTAAGAAATACAAGTTACCTTCTTTCACTGCCTTCATCACCACCATAACACCAGACATAACCTTTAGAATTCTTTTTTCGATGGTTAATTTGTAACCTTTCGAATCCAAGTCGCCCCCAGAGATGAGATTCTTCTTCAAGTTAGGAACATACCTAACATCACACAATTCCCGAACTATACCATCAAACATCATGATACAAATTTTACCAATCCTTTTAACTTTTAAAGGATGATCATCGCCCAAGAACACAGATCCACCTTCTAACTTTGAAAAGCTAGAAAACCAATTCCGATTAGGACACATATGATAAGTGCAAGCTGAATCAACAATCCACACATCAGCAGAACAAATCAACGATGACATAGAAAATGAATACTCATCAGAATCTTCATTATCACTCCTGGCAACATTCACAGTGGTGTTTTTACTCTCCTTGGCTTTCACCTTGGGACAATCTTTGATCCAGTGTCCCTTTTGATGACAAAAGGCACATTCATCAGCCGAAATTTTGGAACCACTTCTTGATTTGGATCGAGATTTACCTCTCTTACCACTAGTTTTCCGGTTCTTACTTCTTCCCCTTACAGTCAATGCTTCAGACGATGCATCTCTATGGATCTTCCTCCTGTACTCATGATTAAGCAACGCTGTAGCAACTTCATCATACTTCAACTCTTCTTTTCCCGTTAGCAGTGAAGTAACGAGATGCTCATATTCTTCTGGAAGGGAATTAAACAAACTCAAAGCCTGATAATTCTCAGGGACTTTCTCATCGAGATTCAATAAATCAGCAAGCAACCTGTTGAAATCATCAACATGTTCAGATAAACTAATACCTGGTCTCATGTTCATCCGGAAAAACTGTTTTGTCAAGAAGAGTTTATTTTGAATACTTTTCGTCATATATTTGTCTTCCAACTTCCTCCAGAGAACTTTCGCAGAAGTTTCCTTCATAACAAAGTATTTTTGTTCCTTTGCTAAACACAATCGTATAGATCTACATGCTTGTCGATTTAGTTTCTTCCAATCTTCTTCTTTCATAGTATCCGGCTTGTCACATAAAGCTTCCTCCAAATTTTCTTTAGCCAATATATCCATAACTTTGCATTGCCACATGCCGAAATTGTTCCTGCCATTGAAATTTTCGACGTCGAATTTCCCAACTGTAGCCACCTTAGAATTTGAACCGAAAGCTGCAGTATCCGTCATATTCTTCACAATTTTCATAAACCAATCACCAACAATCACAACCTAAGGATTTAACCTTAAGCTTTTGATACCAATTTGTTGCGCCTCGCGAAAACGTAACTAATAAACACCGTCGATAATTGGAAAAACACAACCACAATTGAGAAAATAAATCAATGCAAAACACAATATTTACGTGGTTCGACTTTCGCCTACGTCACGGAACAAAGAGAATCGCTTTATTATTACTCAAAGAAGATGAAGAACAAATAACATATAGAAAACCTTAACTTTGATATAAGGTTCTCTACTCACCACTCAATTACACACATTAAAAAATCTCATGGCTATACCATCTATTTATAGCCTAATAGTTGCTAAGTATGTAACACAATCCAATATGGATTTGAATTTCTCATATAACTAGATTAGAAATCCATATCCCACCACATGTGACATAATGGAATTGGACTCGTATTAGAAGTCTGATTCCATTATTGCTGCACGTCCCACTTTTCAACATAATCAAAACTTTGCCATATAATCTGAGAATCAGAATTGTATATAACAAAGTTACCATCATTCTGTATGGATGCATAAGAAGCTGGTGATGTAACCATGTTCCCTAGTAATGGTGTCTTCGACTTCGAGCCAGCAGCATTATCTTCAACTTGAAGCATGAGGACACCATCTTGATCAAAGGAAATTGGTGATCCAGAACCATACAAGGATGGATCATTTCTGCCAAGACTCCAAACAAGAGTCTTGGTGCAGGTTGTAGTGAGCCATATGCCTATAAGATGTTCATCATTATTACTTCCATTGGATGTTGACAATGGGTAGAAGCCAAAAGCAAAATTGGTGGAAGATGAGATCCAGTAGCTAGTCTGGTTTGTTGAAGAAGTAGATATTGTAGAGCCAATGGTTATGTTATTGTTAGGGGAAGAAGAAGTGGGTGATTGAGCATTAACTTTAACTAAAACCACATAAGAGATCACAACAAGTAGAAGAAGCTTGTTAAGTCCCATTGTAATACACATGGAGATTGAAGAGCAACAAGACTTCTTCTTAACCCTAGCAAAAACCATAAACAAGAAATAAATTTGTTTTCTAGACTCCTAGTAGAACTAGAATTATTAAAAGGTCATTTTATCAGATGATCAGATCAAATACCATCCAATATTCTCGGATTGAGTTTATATATCAAAGGACCATATGGTCATTAGACTAACTTGACATTTTCTTCTTCTTAGAAGACCAATTAGAGCAACTGTAACAATCATGTAAATGAAAGGGAACACAAGGAGAAAGGTTGTAAATCCAAAATCAAAATAGCCTACTCCAACAACAAAATAACAGGTGCTAATAATCCATTTTGACAACCAATATAAACAAAAAATTCCGTCGAAATCCAATGTTCCTCTGTGTATTATGAGGCTGCTGCTACTATTATTAGTCTGTTCTTGCCCCAAGTACTAACTTTTGACGGCCAAATTACTTGGACTAACAAGATCAAGATTACCATTCAAGTTAAGCTTCAATGCAATATGATCAACTTGCTTGTTTGAAGAAAAAATACATATTTCTGGTGTGAAAAATCCATGTAGTCATGGTAAGTAACTAGATTGCTGTCTTGTCCCATTGTCCATCAAATGTTCAGCATTCTTGTTTTTTGAGGTGAGACCATATCCAGAGTCAAGGATCTGGCCGGGGAGAATAGTATGAGTTGGTCAGTTGGATGGATAATCAAAACTTTGCCATATGATTTGAGAGTTAGAATTGTAAACCACAAAGTTACCATTATCATGTATAGACGCAGAAGAAGCAGATGATTTTACCATGATTATCATGGCCGGGGAGAATAGTATGGTCTGCCTATGCCGTCTTGAAGTTTGAAAAAACCATCTTGATCAAAGACTACAGATAGGTTGGAATTACTGAAGGGACGATCATTGCTGTTAAGGGTCCATACAAGCGTATAACGGCATGTTGCAGCAATCCATATGCCTATGATGTACTGTTGTTGATGATGGTTCTTAGACAATGGATAGAAGCCAAAAGCAAAGTTGGTTGATGTAGATTGCCAATAGCTGGTGTGATTTGGTGAAGTTGAAATAGTAGATCCAATGGTTATGTTGAAGTGGGAAGAGGAGGAATCAGCATCATCCCCAAGTGAAAGCAATGCAAAAAGAAGAATAAGAAGAAGAAAACTCTTGATCCTCATGACTGTAAACCTAATGATCAGAAAATTATGGAGCTTCTAGTCAGTTTGAGACTTAATGGGTCCAATAATAGATTGACCATGCAGACATAGGAGACTGCACAAGTTCTCAATAAAAATCATCTGCAATCTCTAATCACTGCAAACTAAGGATTAAGGAAGTAGTTTTCAATCTCAATTAAGCATTAATCTACTCTCATTAGAACCAATGGACTTGTCTGAATCATGTACAATGTGCAAATTAAAAGAATAATGGGAGAAGTGAAAATTAAAAAGACTCAGAAATTTTGGAAATATTACCCAACTGATAGTAGATAATGTACACAAAGAATCAAGCCAACAGTAAAGATTCAAGATTTCTCTATAGATGTCACACATCAGGATGTCAAACTGCAAGGAATTCAAAAAATCGGGGAACACACTAATCTTCAGCAATTAAAGCCCTAATGTTTTTCAAGGGACACCTTGCATCCCAAGACAAAATATATATTTGGTTTAGCAAGAACACCAGTTTAAAATGATTTGCAGGTGCACTCCGGTAATTTTCTGGCTGATTCTGTAGAGCAAAAACCAAAATTAAAACCATCTGGATCAGCACCAGAAGAAATAAGGCTCCACTTAATCACCTGGTCTTTACATACACTACTAAGTTGAACCATGCTACTGGCCATCGTCGTTTCTGCTTCTAGGAACAGTGTGGTCCATTGGCTGAGTGTCTGTCATAATGTCCCAGTTCCCACTTCTCCTGCCCCTGCTTGAGTATTGGGCCTCTTGCCGATCCAAACCCAAGGCAAACTCTGCTTCTGAGGAATCGCGCTGCTGTTTCCCATTGCTGCCTCTGCTGCGTAAATCTACATTCTCATCAGCTTCTTCAAAGTTACGACGCTGAGAAATGGCCAACAGATCTCCACCAATCTCCAAATCATCTTCTACCTTCGAACGAGGGTTCCCACTCATATCATCCACTTCTGGTTCCTGAGTATTGGCGGCAGGTGGTCTTTCACTCTCCTCTTGAACAAACGCACGGAGGTTGTTCTTTGATTGCTTTGTTTTCGTGCAGAAAACTTCAAAAAAATTATTAAAGCAACCCCGGTTGTAGATATTGTGCCTGCTGTCAGCTCTGTACCGGAAATTTTCATACGTGGTCTGGAAAACAGTACAGAATACTTAAGAAAATTGACAGTGAAGAACGACCAGCACTGTAGCTTTAAAAGGAGGCAAACACAATGCTTAATGGTAACAAGCACTAAATATTTCATTTAGGTTGACACATTAAGAACGATAACCATATACATGTTTCAACTACACTTAGATTGAATAAGTTTATCCTACACCAGAACCCTATGTTTCATGGAATGTCTTGTTGATTCTTTAAGCCCTCTCAGGCTCTCACCCCTTACCGCATAAAAAAAGAAAATGCATACCAAATTTAACAACATGAAGACACTGGTAAAAATCACAATTAAAAATCCAACTTTAATTAGCGCTCGAAATTCTACTGACATAACTTCGAAACATCAGACAAGCTTAAAAATCACAATTATGTTGGCTATCATGCTCACAACCTCCCCAAGGAGTTAGAAGTGAATGTTAAAGCTGTACGCAGTAAAAATGTTGAAGGCAACAGAAAACCAAGTGAATGTTCAATAGCTCATGATCAATGTAGTGGGCTATAGAAAGTATCTATGGACCACAGCCCTGGTGTTCAAAGAACTTTGGCAGAACCATACTAGTCTCTTCCTACAGTATGAACCATCAACCAGATCAAACATTTTAGTGCGTACTATAGATTAATCAACTCCATAAGTCTCTCCATAAGTCTGGGTAGTGGGTATGCTTATATTTGTTAAGGTATTTTGGAAGATGACAACAGTTAAAAAAACATGCTCTTTCTATATTAGCAAATAGTAGCAGACAACCATGCATTGATTTAGAACCCAAGCACGTAACAGTTCCATGGCCCAAAACAAAACTCTATAGCCTATACATAAAAAGGTGGGTAATGTGGCTTAATCATATTTGAGACATGCTAGACATATGTTTACATAATTTTCGGGTTATGAAAAAACAAATTTCATTCAGGCAACTAATAGCCCACAGCTCAAGGCTTGAGTAATACTCGTACCAATAAAAAAAAGCAATTTCTGTAATACGTTGAGTGAACAACTTATAAAAAGTAGACACATCTGGAACAAGTTCACTTCAGTATTTGCACAGTTGCATGCGCGGAAACCCAATTCCAAATAAAGGTATGCTTTAAAAAGTAAAAAAAAAACTCAATATATAGGGAAGTAGAAACTGACCTGGTTGGTACCAATAAGGTATAAATGAAAGCCTGTAAGGCCACCAACAAACCACAGGGAAATAAAACAATAGGCCATGAGTACTACTGATGCAGGAGATTCTTTCATCGCCTCCCAAACTGTGCCATGATCATTATCCATGAGAATCTTGATGTACAAAGCTGACATGGAAAAGATGTAGATGCAAAGAATAGTTGAAGAAGAAACGAACAGAAAAAAGTAACGATAATTGCGCTGCAAAAAAATGAAGGTGGTTAGACAACAAATATTAAAATATGATGACTACAAAATTTTACAGAAACACACAGAAGCAAAGTGCATTCTAAAAGACCAACAAATTTAGGCAAAGAATTCCTAGACCAAGGCTTAAGAGAGAATAATCATGAGCTGCATGTTGAAAACATACCAGTCCAATGCATTGGCCCACCCAAGGGCAATGGTGATCAAAGCGCTCTATACAATTATTGCAGATGGAGCAATGGGAACAACGGGGAGGACGATAAAGCATGCATGTATCACAATACTTAACCTTCACAGTCGCACCATTAACCAGAACTTCTTTTGTGCGAGGGAATTGTAAGCTTGGTGTTCGCTTCCCACCAGCCTCAACAGATGCTGATGATTCATAATGGAAATCTTCCTCAGGTGGATGGGAAGCACGTGGAATGATACCTGGGTCCTGAGCTGAGGTAATAAGAAGAAGGACCAATACCTGTCAAGGTCAACTTAGGGGTTGAGAAAAGGCGACTTGAAAACCATTAAAACTGTGTAGAAAAGAGAAAACAAAAGCAGATGAATCATGAACACAGTTGGTGTACTTCATAGGTGAAGACTGTACATGTAATATTAGCGTCACAGTGAAGCCAATATCTTACATATGGTGGCTGATGACAGTATGAAGAGTAAAAAAATGATGGAACAGTAAGCAAATCACAAACAGAAAATTAGCACACACCACTTAATTTTTTTTTGGATAAAACATAAGCTAAGCACGAACAGAAAATTAAGAATTTTTCTTTTAAAAAGGACAAGGGAACTAACATAGATAGTAAAGACGATTGCAACCACTATAATTGCATATCCTGCATTATAAGCTGGAAATTCGTGACGAAGATGCCTCGCCACAAGTGCACAAAAGATGATAACAGGCACAAGGATAAGCAGTAAGGTGACTAGCAGTGACCTAGCATCTGGTCCAAATATCAACCTCCCTCCAAAGAAAAATTTCTGTAGAAATAAACAGAAAAATGAAGTTACAAGCATGACACACAAATACAAACACTAAAGCAAATTAATCGTAACTTCATAAATCATGAATGGCTTCAAACATGGAAAGAGAAGTCAAGACAATTTCAAGAAACCCAGAACCAAGTTATCATATATGCATATAAGTAATTAAATACTTGTATATTATCACATATATATGGTCTATTTATTTACGTATCTCCCATATACATAATCACTACAATAATAAAACAATAAGTAGTTGATGTGTGAATGTGTGATTTGTTTTTGTGCTAAGTTTTCGGGCCTATTGGTAATAAGTGGTGTGTAGCCAGAACTTATATATTAAGATCCCATAGTACAAACTGCCAAACCCCAATTCTACTCCACAAAAGCCCCAAACACATGATAACATAAATTCTGGCCACCGGTTTGCAATTTACCTAAAATGTTTGGTTGTGACAGAGTATTGCCTACAAAAAATGTCTCAATTACCTACATATGTCACTTCGATATCACCCCAATTCAATGCAATTTCTCTCCCAGTAAAATGTGATTCAAATTTCATTGGTATATCGTCCCATATTAATTAATTTTTTGAAAAGAGAAACAACATTTTTCGTATTGAGTTTTGACCTATAGTTTCTCCTACGAATTTGGGAGGCTTGACATCCAACATCTGAAAGTGTTCACATCTTTGTCCTTAAGGTAGTGGCAACTTAGCTGACAAAAAGTCTACAGAGAATCATAACTATAAGATGGAAAATTTTGGATAGCAAACCTTGACTCATTCTTGACTTGTGGCCTAACACGTTCTGAGAAATACCAAATATTATAAAACGCTTTATTTCTCAACATGGTAGAACTAAAAGTATGCTTTAGGCAATTATTGGTACATTATTGCAACCTTTGTTTTCAAGATCTGTAAAAAGAGTGCTTTATCAAGAAAAAAGCCTTTAGCAAGTAACTAAAGAACTGCTTGACTATTCGGTGCTATAACATGTCACTATTTAATGACATCTTCCCATCAGGAGTAAATAATCTCAAAATCTGACCACTCAAAAGCTTCTACTGTTTGAGCGCAAATGAATAATGACGTGTTAGAATTAATAATAACCCTTGCCATTCCCCAAGCCTTATCGCTAAACACACTAATGTCAATAGGTACCTGACGGCAAATGCTCACAAATCCAATCAGCCTGAGTTGTAACCCACAATCTTCCATCTGGTGCTATAACAATTCAACTGTGATTGTCTCAGTTCTAATCAAATTGTTTCGTCCAAAGAAAGATTGCTCGTTACTCGTTAGCAATTGGTACTGATATGAGATGGTGATCATTTACAAAGCCCAGTGTCATGCTGCCTACTAATGCAACATGGTGCAACCTAAGATTTGTATATCAGGAAAAATGACAACTAAGAGGTCTTAGAACCGCCGTTCCAATATGATGATTCACCAAATAAGTTGGACATCATTATGCGGCTAAAATGGCATGATTGCAGTCAGATCATTCCACAAACATACATACATACAAATTTTTGTTGGCACTTAGCAAGAATATATGTATCTATTTAGAATGTCATTTGAGTTGGTACTCCCATGTAAGAGTGTGACAGACTGCAAGGCAAGGAAAATTTTGACTATGTTATAGAATCTGCATTTTGGCCCCCCATGAACAACTCTTGAGTTTCCATACTTTTCCATCACTATGACTATACAAGCATATTTCTTAGTAATTTTAGGAACGTACAAAGCTCTTCTAACTCCCAATAAAAACTCCCCTTTGTAACCAGCTACAACTTGCACGACAATTAAGTACAGTATCTCTCAAAGTAGGATTTAGCACCTAATCGAACTATCGAAGGAATGAATATTGAACTCAACAACTTTCACCAACTAACTGGGTACATTTCTTCAAAACTTAACAAAGAGAGTTCTTGGAATCATTAACAAAAATGCTTTCTTAGGCTATAGCAAACTACGGACAGGAGAGCCGTACAACTATAATTTCACAACACTCCAGAGTCCCGAAGGCAAACAATATGTTACAGATACCAATCACCTTAATTAGTGGAAGAGCTTATCTTTCCTTTTAATAGAAAGATGGTACCTTCATCTCGATTAAAGACAGTTTAGAGCAATAATTTCGACTATACCCTAATGGTCTATTGGATCACGTTTGAACAACTATTCCACGGACTGTGGTCAGTACAAAAGGTTCAAGCTTTGCAGGTTGTTGCGTGTTAGACATTCATTGTGGCTGATTTTCGTTAACTCCCATTTTAGTAAGAGTTGGTAATGTTAATTTTACTTAAAATTGTCAGTTTTCGCTTATTGAATGCACTATATGATTTGATGGTTGAGACTTTGAATTGGTTTCTGCTTAGTGGTTTTTGAGTTTACTTTAGTAATATAGTAGGTTTGATTCTGCTGTATATATTTTATCCCTTAAAAACGAGTGTAAATTTTTTGCTGTAACATGTTTTGGTTATAGTTAATCCTTCATAATTTAGATTGGCGATTTGTTGAGCTATAGAAGGGATAACTTGATTTTGAATGTCACACAAAACTTCCTAAATTCTCATATGAAAAATGCACCACCAACTCCATCATTAGACATTATTAAGGAAATGCCTAAAACAACACTTGTGTAAAGCATACAAGAGATCAAACACAGCCAACACAATATTAAAGTATACATAGTATGGACTAGCTCAAAGCTGTCCTTTTGTGAAACCAGAACTCACAATTTTAATTCAGATGCCAAAACCAAAACTACTAGCCTAATAAGTCAACCTATTAACAACAAGGCAGAACCAAGTCAAAGTCTCAATCATCAACCTATATGATGCCTCGAGAAGACAAAATAAAACCCACGGATTTTATGAAATTTTAGTGATGTCAAACATAATGATACGTGAGATAACCAATAAACAACCACAACAAAACTCAACTAAAATGTTAAACACATATAAAGTTGCAGTTGATCAAATTCCCAATATTCCTAATAAAACTAGCATATCACAATCAACTTGGTCTATAACTTTAACTAGAGATACCCTTAAAAAAACCAGAGGAAGATAACAAAGATAATAAAACCAGAGGAAGATCACAAAGATAATAAAACCAGAGGAAGATCACAAAGATAATAAAACAGATAACAAAACCAAAATAAAAAACTAAGCAAAATCCACAGACAACCAGCAAACACAATCAAATTTAAGTATTGACCCTAACAATGCCTTGGTCAACCAAAACCCCACAACATTGATAAATAATCTTAGTGGTAGCAAGTCCTAATC
>JABWDY010043512.1:0-10340 GCA_013358455.1 Thalictrum thalictroides | reverse complement strand
GGGGGGTAAACTCATTCTCAAATGGTCCTTCATCATCAAGTAACGCATCATCACCCAATGTGTTCATCACATGCACTTGGTCCCAATATCAAACTTGATCACATGAATGTAACAGATCTACGGCGTTCCCATAACAGAATGTGCAAAGTGGAGACCTGATATCCATAAAGAGAGAGCAATCTACAGAATCATTAATGTCAACAGTTTGTAAAAAAGAAAAAAACGAAGGACGAACATTTATAAGAGAAGGAAGAAGCAGATGGCAAAGTATACGCCCATGGCTTAACGTCGATGGGCAGATAAATAGAGTGGGGATTTTGAAAATGATTGGAGCCATGGGCAAAGTATACGCCCATGGCTTACTAGCAGTTGTATGTTATGGACCACAGAAATTTTCTTTTGGCAAGAGGATCTGAGTACTCAAAGCTCCATACTATGATACTATCAGTGCCATATTATTCCTCAGCTACATTCCTATCGCAATCTTCCCATCAATACCTTTCAGAAGTCAAAAGCACCAGAAATGATTGACAGCTCAGAATGCTGAATCCTCATAGAAACAAATTATTGGGGTTTCTAGAGAGTCATATTCTGTAACTAGTACAAAGCAATTTGACTTGTGTCAGGAAAGCGACTTGACATAACCAAAGGTTATCTCCCTTTGATGAACCAGTCCCCTCAAATCAAACGGTTTCATCCAGTGGACCAACTACCTCAACCACTCAGCTTAACTCCCAAACCACATCCCAAGGTTTTAAAGGTGCCGTAATACCAGTTAAAAATGCCTAAATCCCCCAGAGCAATGTGACTATAATGGTACTAATGCAATCATGTAAAATGCTAACATAGAGATAACAACGCCAAATCAAACAAACAAGATAGCAAACCAAAAAAAGGAGTTGATGATCACTAAAGGTTGCCTATATATACTAATAACAAAAAAATTAGTTTACTAGCATATATGGATTGTTGCTTCAAGATTATAATTGAAATGAAAGTAGATAAATGCAAGATAATGGAAATGATTATAATTAAAATGAAAATACATGAATGCAAGATAAATGGTTCTTGTTAATTGAATTCCTGTAAGAGCAACATTCTATACAAAAATTCATAAGGTACCTATGTAGCCTGAGCTACAAATGCCCTTAAGGTTTTCCAATTTTGCATGACAGTGAAGCCACTAATCTCATATACTAACTATGACCGACCAATATTTAGAGACACTCTTCCTTCTCATATGAAACAGATAGGGTTAATGCCTAATTGCCTATGAGAAGCTTTCATGAGGGAAATAAGGACCAATATTTTTCTAACTATGACTGACCCATTCTGTAAATCTCCGATTAAACTTAACCGATTGACATTGAATAGACAGAAAGTTTAGACCATTTAAACAGATTAGAAAGATCCTGGAACCAGAAGAAGCTATTCAAGGTATCCCAGCATGACTGCCTTCTTCTATCAGTTAATGGCCGAAGAAATACTTTATATTCCAGATAGCCATTGCCAAAACCTTGTCCAGCTTTGTCAGAAGAAGCATTGCACAGTTTCTTCAGCATGGGAAGCTGAAAATCCAATATGTCCTTAAGATGTGTCAAGAGGGATATTCCTTGAGTAAAAACAAGATCTGTGACGTGTGAAGCTTTTGGACGCTTGCTAAAGGCATCTGTTTGGTCTGCATTATGACCAGTTCGGGTTTAATCTTTTGTTACTATTTCTAGTGTAAGGGGAGAAATGTTTTCTACTGAAAGTGGTTTTCAGAAGTGAATGAAGTTCTGCTCGTTAACATGAAGTATACAACTTGAAATAAACGTCAGAAAGATCCACAAAGTCTTGATGGGATTTTGAGAGGGTTTTTAAAACTAATAGAATGACAATGAATTTGATTTTACGGATTGTTTTGTGAAGCAACTGTTCTCCATGGATTAAACCAGCTTTTTGCAAGCAAACATAACCTGCATGCCTTAAATGTTTTTCTAATCCAGAAATGAGTGTCAAAAGTCTTTTATTTTTTTGGTTTTCTTGCTATGTCCCTTAATAGGATATATATGAGTTCAATAAGTTCATACTTCATAGAAAATCCATGTACGAGAGCTTTCAAAGTAAAAAATGAGGAATTTTAGCTTAAAACTTTAGCTTTCCAAGAAAAATTGACAATTTTAGCTTGAAATTTAGTTTCCATCTTATTTCGACAATTGTAAGAGCAATTTAAATCAAATTACCTAAGAGTAGACTTGAGAGAAATATCACCATCTTCACTAGCCCTGACCTGAAAATCTAGTAAGAGAAATGGCAACGAATTCTTAAGAGATATCAAATGAGTTGTTTACTACATGATCACGGATCTCTATTAATTAGGTCAGCGACATTCACAACAGTAAGTTTTTCACTTTTCCCAGATGGAAGTCAACAGTTTGGAGATCATATCATAGGCTTGGTTTAGGTGACCTATCTTGTATATTCTATATTCAGGTCATGGAGTGAGTTTGAGTACGAAGGCAGCTGGGTAAAGCTTTGATGACTGCATGTTTCAGCTGGGTAAAGACTCTGCCTGAGACTTTTTTTAGTCCTTTCTATTTCTATTTTCTTGGGAGGGGGTGATGGTAGGGAATAATGTGGGTGGTCTTCACTTTTTGTTTTTATTGCTTGTAGACCTCTTCTTGCTTCTTGTTTTAGTAAATCGGAGAAACGTCATCCCACTTTGTAAATATTTTAACTTCTTATAAAGGGAAAGTTCAAAAATGAAATTTCACAGCAACCAAATTCATATGAACATTTTGCTAGGAGTTAAAAATTTGAAAGGAACCAACATTTCAATTTAACACGAAACTATTCGCCTGGTTCTTAGCATTTTAGATTGAACTCATCAAAGTATTTAAGAGAAAAAGCTACAGAGAACACAACCAATTATTGTTCAAAAATATGTGACAATTTTAACAAGTATACCAGATAAAAGAAACTTCACATCTCAAAATTCCACGTACTCTCTGCAATTAACTTTGGCCTTTTCACTTCGTCCGCCAAATTCAAAGTTGCTGAAATCTGCAAGAAGAAATTTAACAAAACAACAAGAGTTAGAATGATAATGTCAATAAGTATAAAAATGAAATTGTGTGCAAACTAAAAAACAAGATGAACTGATGGACAACCCTGTAGTGCTATAGTAAGGAGTTTTTATATAGCAGGTAAAACACTATTATTACAGAGCGTATAAACTCGTAATACAGTAATACGTAAATAGCAGGAATGTGTGCACGCTTGTACACTATTGTGTATCGCACATAGGAGAAAAGTAAGCTTCATTGCGGCGCTAGGGAATTTATCCGTCCCTTTAAAGGAACACTCGTATCTCCAAAAATGATGGTTCGTTCAGTAGAATATAAAGAGGCAAGAGCAGAGATTAGGATATCAAGACTATCCATTTCATTTGTCAAGAGACCTTGAGTTATGGTTGGTTTTCTAGATAAAATTCAATTCACCAAACTACATGCGTTCAAGATAAGTGAAATTTATCAAAGGATCTATATATCGGATATTTCAGTTACCAAATTCATTAGTATTTTGTGATATTGGGGTCACTGTGAGCATATCCTACTAAATACTAAGATTTGTTTCTCAATGATAGAATGATTAAAGTATCTTCAACACGCTAAAAAAACCTTCAACTAAAAGCAACAGCCCTAATCATCCTATCTATTAATTTACTCTAAAAGCTATGGCTACCTGCTGGAAAAGCGTAATCTAGGGTGGTATTTAGGGAACAAGTGAGCTAGGGCATGTTTAAGCTGAATCGTTTCTCTCTGCTGTAAAACGAGATATATTTACCAAGCTGGCACGTACATTCTTGTCTGACACTCTAACTAAGCAAAACTAAAGTGGATTCCTCAATCATAAATTGTACTCTAGTAAGATAAATAATTTATTTGTGTTTTCAGCTTGGTCATACCAAGTATAAAAACGAAAGACACACAAACATCGATCAGAGAAGAGCCATATGTTTTCTTTCTTCAATTCCATTGAGTGCTCCATCTTGAGGAGTTAGAGTTGATATATTTTGTTCTAGTAAAGGAATCTTGAGCACCTTAGGTATTTGTCTTTCAGTTAAGTCTTATGTAAAATTATGATAATAAGTTGGTCTCGGTCGTGCAGGAAAATTCAGCTTTGCCTTCGGGGGGATAGGGTGTGGTCGGGCAGGAATCATCTCGCCACAAATTCAGGACATGGAGCACAGGTACGATAAATTTTTTTTATACTTTCGAAGTCACAAAAATGTTAATTGACTTGCCATCATCTGTGATAGTTAAATTTGTGGTTACGGATAAAAAAAGAAGTTGAACTAGCAGTGAGACAACCAACAAGACACACAATACCCTCAAAACACATTCAATATATAATGCACCCATTAAAGTTTAGCTTCAAGTATGTAGCATTTCTGATGTATAGATTCCTTGACACAAGGACAACATATGTATTGTGTTCAATAGTGTCTGTAGTCTGTACAATATAAATTCCTACCGAACTCACTAGGCAAATGATGAGTTAAGAACTTCTATAGTCATGGAAACCAGTTTACAATGCACAACCAAACATTTCTAATTGAAACAATGATAACTAATGGAAGTGGCACCTATCATATGATGCATCAACAATTAAGGAAATCCATAAGATTATTTGATACAGACCTACAGTGTTACTGTTTTCTAAACAAGGATAAGCGAATAAAAGTTTTCTTTTACCTTAAAGGTTCCATTAATTTTCGAATCTCTCGACCAATCCAAACCCAAAATCTTACTGGAAGTCTGATAAGAAGCTCGAAGCAAATCCTCACCATAAAATTTTTGTGAAACAGCAAAATCCCACACATTCTTTGACACATCATATGAAGGCTCAAAAGTTCTCACTCCACCATGAACATAAGTATACTTCAACTTACAATTCCCATAACCAAACATATAATTAGCAGAAACCTTATTAGCTGAATCAAACACAAGTGCTCCATCTACTATTGTCCGATTATCTCCTTGACCATGAATGTAAGTAAGTTTCAATGGTTTATCCGCAACCTTAATCGTATTCATGAATTGAAACCTAAAATCCTGAAATCCATAAAACATAAATTAACAATGAAAACCCTAAATTTAGTATAAAAAAAAAAATCTATCTACTGTAGTTGGTGACAAATTGAAATTGAAAATGAAGATTACCTTTTTGGGAACGTTATAGTCAACGATGAAGGATCCAGGTTTATCGACGGAGAGAGTGAGACCACTTAAGCTAGGGCCGTTGACGAAGGTAGCATCAGTCACTGAAGCTTTGAGCTTAACATCGCCGGCGTTAACGGCGAAAGTTGCAACGCCGGTACCGATTTTATCGGTTTCGTATTTTCCTTTAAGCGTAGCCTTCATCATCTTGGTCGATGAGAGAGAGACGAGAGAGAAGCCTTTCGTTTTTCTCTCACAACGACTCTGGTTTGAGTGAAATGTGGTGTTTGGTTGGATGGTGGGCGGAGGGTTCAATGGTAAAGAGAGAGAAAGACAAAATAATAACGTGGTTAATTTCTAAGCCGTTGATTTAAATCATCATCAATAACTAAACTACTAAAGTACTAAACATTCTAGTCATGCAACAGTCAAGTTTTTTTTACTTTTGAGTCAAATTCGAAAGTGTCAAACTAGACAATCAAAATTCAAAAGTTACCGAATTGGACTTTTTTCTTTTTGGGTAAAAAGATTGGACTTTTTTCAGTATGTTCTTTTTCAGTGCACCCAAAAGCTCCACCCTTATGCTGCAGAATGCAGACCTGCTTAAGACCACCCGAAAACTAACACCAATAAAACTTACATTTGTTTGAAGAAAACAGGAGTTAGGAGTGATAATGTGATTCCATTTCTTTGATAAACATTTGCATCTGATGAGTAATACAATAGGAAGACGATTTAGTACCTCCTATAACCAAAATTTTAGTTGTAATTTAGCAAATTACTGTTACAAATTACTGTGTATTCTATATGCAAGGACCAGTTTATTATCTCCTTGGAATTGAGTGCATCTTATCCCTTTCAGCGAAGGGTATGTCGGCTTGTTTGCTCACGGGGAGTCTTAGATATAATCATGAACCTGGGACCAAATATGTGCTCAGTTTATAGAGTTAGGGAAGTCTACTGATGACAGTAATAAGAGTAAGACATGCACTAACCATTAACCACTAAACCACCCACCAAATCTCAAATTCAACGACTTTTTTTATTGAAAAAGTTTTTTGAGCGTGGTGATGGAAGACATGCTTTCAAATTTCAACTCTACAACCAAAAGAAAATCTTTGGTTTCCTATAAAAAGAGGTAGATCAATTGTAGTTGAAAACTAACACAATGAAGCAAATTAAGTTCATTTCTAAAATCTCTAACTACCCATTCTTGAAAAAATCAAGAACATGGATAGACTACGTTTTTATAGGATTGTTTCACAAACTAGAAAATTTCGACTTTCGTTATTGTCATGGAAGTCTATACACAACAAATATCAGAGAAAGAAATATCGAAGCAAAACTTGGAAGAGGACTACAAGTCTTGGTTAAGGATGTTGGCGTAGAAGGAATGGCAGAGTTCAATGACAAAGATAAAAGAACCCTTGCGATGTGCATGGAAACAGAGATAGTGGTGCCAATACGCGAAAATGTTGCAATGGACAAAGAAGAGATGGTGAAAGCAAAAGAGATAAAAGAAGAGAAGAAAATGAGATTGAAGTCTAGTTTTGATGTTTTGAGCAGACTTAAAGAAATTCAAGTGATGGAGGCAAGTGACTTGGATCAATTCATAGATTTAAATGAGGCTCTATTATGTTACTCTTTGGTACAAAATGACTTTTATGTAGATTTATTGAACCAATTTATAGTAAATGTGAGTGAAGAGATTTGTAGATCAAGATGTAGGAAGTAGGAACCACATTATACCTGGTCATGTTCACCGAACTATGCAACGGTGCTAAACAGCTTTAATAACCGGCATGATTGTATTGAACTGACTCTAATATTTATAATTCAACATTTGTATTCACATCTTTCATAACAATTGCTCTATGGCACACTCAATTCGGTTGTGCCTGATTAGGGAATTCTAAGCAGGTGTCCAATGCCCAGACCAGCTTATGGCCTTATGGGCACCTTGACTGATCCTGGCCTCCTGGGGCCTAGGCTGGTAGCCCGTAGCCAGTAGCCCTGAGGGGAATTGAACTGGTGACCGTTTGGGAGCAAACCCAAGGCACAACGCAGGTAGCAAAAGGAACAACACACTTTCAATAGTCAGTACGCAGCTACATGCTGGATTTGTGCCAAACATACATGGACACTGGTCTAGGGGAGTTGTGTTTGGTAGGATCGACTTCTTGCTATAGGAGAAATCAAAAGAGATTGATATCATTGATTTGAAGGAAGAATCTGTGGGGTTGAATGAGGATGAGGAAGCTTTCAGAAGTATACTAAAAGTTGAACTAGGGGAGTTGCAAAGAAAACACAAAACGAGCTGGAAACAACAATCGAGAGTTAAATGGAGGATCAAAGGTGAATGTAACTCGGCTTTCTTTCATAAAATAACGAACTTCAGAGGGCGTATCAATAGTATCTCTAATCTTCAGATTGATGGAGAACTTTGTGAGGACCACAGTTTGATTGATGATCATGTTGTTAAATTCTATGAGAACCTATATGCAACTGATTATTTAGTCCGACCTATGCTCGATGGTATACAGATGGCTGAACTACAGGAGGAGGAAGCTCATGATCTGGAAAAGGACATTACGGAGGAGGAAATTTGTTGTGCTATTAAGGAGATGGGGGGTGATAGAGCCCCAAGGCCTGACGGGTTTCCTATGAAGGTATTCCAACGATGTTGGGAGATTTTCAAGCACGACATTATCTCGGTGGTTAGAGTTCCAGAACGATGGATTCTTGGATTGGAGAGTTAATTAAACATTTCTAACTCCCATTCAAAAAAAAGAAGGAGTCTTGTCCATTACTGACTACAGACCTATAAGCCTCGTGGGAGGTATCTACAAGATTATTGCTAAGATTCTAGCCTCCAGGCTACGCCAGGTGCTTCCTCCTCTCATCTCAAAGTGCCAAAGTGCTTTCGTAGGACATAGACAAATTCTGGATGGCGTTTTGATCACGAATGAGTGTCTGGACTCACATATTCAGAGTAGGCAACCAGGTATCCTATGTAAGGTTGATATTTCTAAGGCATACGATTGTGTGCAATGGGACTTCCTGATGTATATGATGAGAAGAATGGGGTTTGGGGAAAAATGGTGCTCGTGGATTACTATTTGCATTTCGACGGCATCTTTCTCGGTTCTCTTCGATGGATCACCAAAGGGTCATTTCAAAAGTCACAGGGGTCTTCGGCAAGGTGATCCCATTTCACCGTTCCTCTTTAACATTATGATGGAAGGCTTTCACGGTTTGATTAATAGGGCAATGGTGGAGGGATCGAATGATCACTGGCTTCAAACCAGCACCACAGGGCCCAAAGATAACCCTTCTTCAATTTGCAGATGATACGCTTCTAATGTTCGAGGCTAACTTTTCTCATGTGGTGGTTATTAAGGCAATCTTCATGATTTTCCATGCCATTTCAGGCCTTAAAGAAAACGTGACGAATACTAAGATCTTGGGGGTAGGCCAGGTACAAAATATGAGATGTATGCAAGGTTTCTTGGATGTGCCATTAATAATCTTCCCTGCTCCTATCTTGGGCTTCCCCTTGGTGCTGGGTTTAAGGCCAATTATGTGTGGGATTCTACGGTGGAGAGAGTGCATCAGAGATTAGGAGGGTGGAAACGACATCTACTGTCGAAGGGGGGTAAAATGATTTTACTACAGAGCACTTTATCAAATTTGCCCACATACCATATGTCCTTGCTCACCATCCCCGCTAGTATTGCAGGTAGACTTGAAGCCAAAATGTGCTCGTTTCTATGGGGTTCAACAGATACGAAGAAAAAGATCCATCCAGTGAAGTGGGGACAAGTTTGGCAAACCAAGGAGTTCGGTGGTTTGGGGCTGAACAACCTGAAAATCATGAATGCAACACTTCTATCTAAGTGGCTCTGGAGGTTTGGAGAGGAAACTGACGCTTTGTGGAGACAGGTTATTGCTTCGAAGTATGGGCATGGAGTGAATGATTGGTGGCCGAAGCCTGTTCGTCGTACGTATGGTTGTAGTCTATGGCGTGGTGTGATGAACAAGTATGAGGTCTTCAAACAAGGAATTAGATGTGAACTGGGTAATGGCAGGAAAATTCTGTTCTGGCATGACCTGTGGTTAGGCAACATGCCCCTTAAGGTACAGTATCCCTTGCTTTTTGCAGTGTCCAATGGTAAAACAGATGTGGTGCATGATCTAAAATTGGGTGGCACTGATGGTGCTTCTTGGGACTTGAAATTGAGAAGATTATTAAGAGAATGGGAAACCCCTTTGTTGAATGAGCTGCTTGAGAGATTTCAGAATGTGATTATGGTGGAGGAGGAGAACGATTCATGGTCGTGGAAGTGGTCAAAATCTGGTAAATTCACGGTCAAATCTATGGGAAGGGAGCTTCAGGAGAGGAATGCACACAACACATCACTGAGAGTGGTCTTTCCAGTTGAATTAGTTTGGAAAACAAACCTCCCAATGAATATAAAGTTGTTTTGTTGGACTTTGCTACTGGGTAGAACACTTACGAGATCGTCACTAGTGGAGAAAGGCATGTACATTGCTGTTGAGTGCCCGTTATGTGACAGTTTGCAGGAATCAATCGTCACTAGTGGAGAAAGGCATGTACATTGCTGTTGAGTGCCCGTTATGTGACAGTTTGCAGGAATCTTTATCCCACCTGTTCCTGGACTGCTCTAAGGTACTGCAATTGTGACCCTCACCTCATAACTCTCTTGAAGAGACAAACAAATTTGAGGATTGAAGATACTAAACTAATCCCAAAGACCTTATATTTATAGCCTTTAGGGTGTACAAACCAAATTCCTAATTGGAATACAAAACCAAATCAAATTGGAAGTCCTATTCCAATACCAAATTCTAAATCCATATTAGACTTACAAACCAAATCGGAAACCGATTCCTTAATGGACCTGTTTCCCTACATTTGCAACACTTACCTTTTACAATTAACAGAAAAACCTAGGGGTGTAAATCGGCCGGATCGGATCGGATATGGCATGTTCGGAAAAAATAAATTGGAAATCGGAATAAAAAAATCTCTTCCAATTCCATTCCTAATTTTTTCGGAACTGTAAATTTTTTCCTAAATTCGGAAAATCGGAAAGATTCGGAAAATAGGAAATA
>JABWDY010043392.1:0-14253 GCA_013358455.1 Thalictrum thalictroides | reverse complement strand
TTTTTTTTTTTTTTTTCGATTTTTGGGCGGGCGGTGATTTGCGGGCTTGAATGTGTTGATTCACGTCTGTAAGTACCTTGGGTCTTCTTAGTGCGGCAACGGCGCCAATTTGATATAACTGTTTTCCGGGAGTTAGCAGTGCCTTCCCGTCAAACCTTTAGCAGTGCTAGCAAACCCAATCTGCAAAAACAAGTTAACTCTACTAGCACTACTAAAAAACTATATTATCAAATACTTTTTATTTTCCCTAGTTTGACAACTAAACCAATCCTAAATTAGTGTAGTGGCAAGTATCGGGTATCGAATCCACTCTTTCCAAGAATTGGGAACTTTGACTACAAACAAGAAACAACGATGATGTATGATGTCGTTATGAAGGGATTGATTGATTGTAGAGATTTGATTGATTGAGAGTAATATGATTGAGGTAATGTAAAAGAAGTAAGTAAAGCAAGCAAGAAATATAAAAGGTTGTGAATATGGAGGGAAAAGCGGGGTGTTACTTTGTTTCATAGGTAAGTGTCCAAATTAACTACTCATGCTTTGTTTACCGTGGATCCAACTATATACTCATAGACAAGCAATAATTGGTGATGAGTTCCCTTGCTCTCGACCCAGGAACTCGACATCAAGAAGTATTCAAGACCTAGTACCTCTCATCTCGATGCCGTCATGCAAGTAGTGAATCGCTTCTCTTTATACTATTTCTTAACTACCTTCTCTCTCTCGATGCCAAGATATGCTAACGAGCGTATGAGGCTCGAAAGTATCTACACATGCAAAAAGATCTCTCTTTTGTTTATTATGAAGAACAACGAGCAAAAACTATTCTACGTGATCAATCATAAAATAATTACCTTTCTAGCATGGCAAACATGGAACACTTGTAGTAAATTCTCTTCTACTTACCTAATCCACTTGTAAAACCCCATGAATCGATTAGCTCATGGTGATTGTGGTGATGATCATGATAGTAGTAAAAGTAAAAGACATAATTAAAAGCCAAGTATGTAAAGACAAAATATTAAATTGCATGAAATGTAAAGATATGATAACAATATGAAGAACTTGAACTTGAAAAGTAAATAGACTTGTATTAAAATAAATGGAACTTCTTGTTCAACATAAATTAATGTAAAAACCTAATGATAGTTCAATTTAAGATTAAAGCATAACTTGTAGGAAGCTTCTGGAGCAGAAATTTGGTAGAGAGCTTGGTCAAATGATGTGGAAGACTCAGTCATAACCTTGGGTCCAAATTCCTTCTAGAAACATTATTTCCAAGAAGCCCAATGGGCCCAAAAATCGCCTTAAGAAACTGGGTCCGGCCGGTTTTGATGAGTCTTTTTGTCCTGATTCCATCTCTGTTTTCTGCGATCTATCTTGACAGTATTGAAGTAGGAAATGAGAGCTTTCCAATCCGAGCTATCTGACCCTTTCGTTTAATTGAGTCAAGTTGGCTACTTGAAACTGCCTTTTTATTGCTTCCTTTTAGCTTTTCCGGGTGAAATGCACCTACAAACACGTAATTCTAACAATACCAAGCATATCATATCACTTTACATCATAACTTGAGACAAATATACATGAGTTAAGGGGATGTATTTACACTTTTGAGCGCTTATCAGGTGTCCCAAAGCTTTGGATTTATATTAATAACAAGAAGCGACTTGAAGAGTGGACGTAGGCAATCTTGTGCCGAACCACTATACATCTTGTGTCTTTTGTTTGCTTTCTTGTTCTTATTTTATTTCTATAACTGTTGTAGTTATAAATTGATATCATTAACTTAAAACTCTAGTTGGTAGTCCTTGAACCGGAAGGTGGGAGTGCCTCTTTCTATACCCACCTCGAGAAGTTCTTGGCTACATGTAAAAGTATTGGGTGTTTTCATAGTCTTAGAGTTGTGGTTTCAACAAACCCATACTCATGAAGACATGACCCCAAGGACTAGAGTTAGTTATTTGTGATTGAATCTAGACTACATACTTGTTCATCTCTTCATGCTTTACATTTCCATATCTTGTTGTCTTGCTTGTTAGTTGATTGTGACTTTATAGTTTTCCTTAGTGTAATTTTTTTATTCCGCACTTTGTTTTTCCTAAGCATATCTGTTAGTGTCAGTTTCTCAGATAAGTGTCAGTTGGTCTTTGAGTTATCTCTTGGGGGTGATCTTTGCTAGCATATTTTTAAATAGACTATTCCCCCCCCCCCCCTCTAGTTTATTAGACACCATTGTGTAAGGAATATCAATTGGTATCAATGCCGAGTTGCTCAATCAAGGTTTAAACACCTGAGAAAACGATCCATACACGATGATGTTCA
Source organism: Thalictrum thalictroides (assembly GCA_013358455.1). Classification (NCBI taxonomy): domain Eukaryota; kingdom Viridiplantae; phylum Streptophyta; class Magnoliopsida; order Ranunculales; family Ranunculaceae; genus Thalictrum; species Thalictrum thalictroides. Next base: position 11,928 of record JABWDY010043392.1, on the reverse strand, counting down.
TGACTGGGGGTCATAGTATGAACAAACCCTTTTTTCCTGTCAAAAGAAGAAGTTGTATTGATTTATTTCTAGACTGTAGAAGTTCTTGGTATATCAAACATGATGTTGATAAAATAGCTATATTTAATTATGTTCCTGTTTCTGTAAATCTTGTTGTCTTACCTGACACCATGAGTCAAGTTAAAAAGGACTATAAGCACGTTAGACATCAAGGCTTAGATGTTATTAAATGTGATATCTCCTCGAACTGCTTTAATCCTTTAAGTTTCAAATTTACTTGTTCTATTGACTCTATTGATGTCTTGACCTTAATGGTTGAGAAGATGGGTAAGTTTTGCAGGAAAAACTGGAATCTTGCCAAATTTTTTTTCTGCACTCTTACTAATGTGTCAGGAAGCTACAACAAGCTCTACTTCAAACTCACAACATGATCCTGATGACTCAGAAACTGATGATACCCCCTTCTCGAGAGCTCTTATGGCAATAACATGTTCTCCACTTGAGTGTGAGACTGCAAGTAGAGAATGTGATGATTCTGAGTGTGAACCTGGAGAAGAGGACCTTCAATCCGCATACAATGAACTCTATGAAGAATTCAAAAAGGCTGCAAAGAAACTTGAACTGAACAGAGTCAGAATCAGAGAATTGTATGACAAGAGTCAGGATCTTCAAAGTGACAGGAAGCAGTTGCAGGATCAATTTACCAAACTTAATACTCTAGTCCAGTCCCTTTCAGATGAGAAAGAGATTCTAACACTAGAGTTAAAGAGGATGGAGATCTCCATAGGGAAGACAAAGGTGTCTACTCCATCCTTTGAGACTTTATCTCTGGATCACCTCTTGAAGGTTTCTCAGAGTCCTCATGATAAGGCTGGATTAGGATACAGGGCTGTAAAAGGGTTTGGTACATCAACTGCTAAAGAAAGATTGAATAAACATCGTGGGATACGAACTTGTTTCGGTTGTGGACAGCTTGGTCATTTACAGAGTTACTCCAGGAAGAGGCTTGCTACTAAGAGGATTGATCAAGAGTTAGAACTGAGAAAAACTATTGCATCTCTAGAGGCGAAGAATAGAGATTTGGAATTCTCAATCAGCAAATCTTATCCCAAGAAAGTTATAGTAATATGGTAACCGAAATATTCTGCGAAGTGTTTGGTTGTCAGGTGTGCTCTGAAAGTTGGAAAAACTTCTAAGTGGTATCTTGACAGTGGATGCTCTAAACACATGACAGGAGACAAATCTTTTCTGAAAGACTATGAGCCATATGATGGTGGAAATGTGATCTTTGGAGATGGTGTAAATGCCAAGATAGTTGGGAAAGGTGTGGTTCACTCCGAAGGCATTCCAAAGATCAGTGATGTTTCTCTTGTTGATAGTCTTCGACATAACCTGCTCAGTATCAGTCAAATATGTGATAAGGGTAACTTCTGTTTATTCTCAAGCAAGGAATGTCTAGTTCTTGATCATGATTTGAACAAGGTTCTCATGAGAGGAATACGATCCAATGATGATTGTTATGTTATCAATGCTGAAGAACCTATTGCTAAATGCAATTTTGTTCAAGATGTGACTTCTTTTCTATGGCACCAAAGACTTGGGCATATGAACTTGAGAAATCTGGCAAATATCAGTCGAAAAGAACTTGTACGTGACTTGCCGTCTCTGAATCCTGAGAAGACTTTGTGCAGTGCTTGTCAGATTGGCAAACAGGTTAAGAGCTGGCATGTGAAGAAAAAATTTATCAGTACTACTCATTCACATGGATCTGGTTGGCCCCACACAAGTTGAAAGTCTTGGAGGAAAATCTTATTTTCTGGTCATGGTAGATGATTATAGCAGGTGGACATGGGTAGCTTTTCTCAGACACAAGAGTGATGCTTTCGAAGAATTTAAGAAGATTTGCAGGAGAGCTGTTACAGTTAGACGTGATGACATTGTCCATATCAGGAGTGATCGTGGAGGAGAATTTGTTAACTCCAACTTTGTCTCCTACTGTGATAACTTGCGTATTCAGAATCAATTTTCTGCTCCAAAAAACGCCACAAACAGAATGGAGTAGCTGATAGAAGGAACCGTGTTCTGCAATAGATTGCTAATGTAATGTTGCATCATAAGAAAGTAGCGAGACATTTCTGGGCAGAAGCAGTAAACTCCGCCTGTCACATCATCAATCGTGTCTACCTGAGACCTGGCACCACGATCACTCCCTATGAACTATGGAAAGATCGTAAACCCACGGTTGGATACTTCAAGGTGTTTGGAAGTACATGCTATATCTATATAGACCGTGAGAATGTTGCTAAGTTTGACAGAAAGTCTGATAAAGGAATTTTCCTTGGGTATGCAAATAACAATAAGGCCTATAGAGTATACAATCTTGAGAGAAAAGTTGTGGAAGAGACTATAAATGTGAAGATTGATGATGCTCCTTTCAGTGCTCCTGTGCGTACCAATGATGATTCAGAACCTCTACCACCTACTACATCAGTCTTTCCTCGTACAACACCATCCGTCATTATATCAAGTGAAAAACCTCATCCTGAGATTATTTCCAGAAGCTTATCAGATACAACATCCACTCATAATGAGGAACCTGTAAATACTGCACCAGTAATCAAACATCCAACAGTCTATGGAGAAGTTTCAGGTTCTCAGATACTTGGTGATCCCACCAAAGGAGTTCAAACCAGGAGACAGTTAGAGCGACAAATTTCTTTTATGTGCTTTACTTCTCAGGTTGAATCGAAGAATGTGAAGGATGCCCTTTCTGATCCTACCTGGATTAAGGTTATGCAAGAGGAGTTAAATCAATTTAAGAGAAATGATGTTTGGAAATTAGTAGAGAGACCACATGGAGACAATGTTATTGGAACCAAGTGGATTTAGAAGAATAAAGTTGATGAGAATGGTGTGATTGTTAGGAACAAGGCTCGATTAGTGGCTCAGGGATACACACAGGTTGAGGGGATTTACTTTGAAGAAACATTTGCACCAGTAGCTCGTATGGAGTCTATACGACATCTTCTGGCCATTTCTTGTCATCTGGGATTCAAGTTATTCCAAATAGACGTGAAGAGCGCCTTTCTGAATGGTGTTATAAATGAACAAGTTTATGTGGAACAGCCCAAAGGCTTAGAGGATCCAAAGCACCCGAATCATGTGTTCAAATTGAACAAGGCCTTATATGGACTGAAAGAGGCTCCCAGAGCCTGGTACGAGCGGTTATCCACTTTTCTGATTTCAGTTGGGTACTCTAGAGGAAGCATCGATAAGACCTTATTTGTCAAGAAAGATAAGAAGGACGTGCTGATAGTTCAGGTCTATGTTGATGATCTTGTATTTGGTGCTACAAATCAGAAATTGGTAAATGAGTTTACTGCTCTCATGAAAGGTGAATTCGATATGAGTATGGAAGGAAGTTTGAACTTCTTCCTAGGGCTGCAGATCAATCAAACTGATAAAGGTCTATTCATCAGTCAATCCAAGTATGCCAGAGACTTGTGTAAGAAGTTTGATCTAGAATCAGCTACACCTGCTAAGACTCCAATGAGCAAAGATTGTAAAATATCTAAGGATGAGCAGGGAAAAGACTTTGATGTGACCTACTTTCGTAGTATGATTGGGAGCTTGTTATACCTTACAACGAGTTGTCCTGACATAGCTTACAGTGTGGGGGTTTGTGCACGGTATCAGGCACAACCTAAAGAGTCTCATGTGATCGCTGTTAAAAGGATTATCAGATATGTTCGTGGGAGTCTTGGGTTAGGATTGTGGTATCCATTCGATACTTCTGCAGATGTAGCAGGCTACTCTAGAATTAAGGGATATACTGAAGCTGATTGGGCTGGTTGTGTAGAAGATCGTAAAAGTACTAGCGGTGGTTGTTTTTATTTTGGTAATTGTTTGATCACATGGCACTGCAAGAAACAAACCTGCATCTCTCAATCCACTGGTGAGGCAGAGCATGTGGCTAACGGTAGTGGTTGCACCCAAATGTTGTGGCTTAAGTACATGCTTGTTGATTACGGTATCACTCAGAACACCAAGACTCTATTTCATGATAACACCAACACCATTAATATTTCTAAGAATCTTGTCCAACATTCTCGGATGAAGCATATTGATATTCGACATCATTTCATTCGAGAATTAGTTGAGGACAAGGTGATTACCTTGGAATATATTGATACTACTCATCAAAAGGCCGATATCCTTACCAAGCCCCTCAACAACCAGAGATATTACTATCTCAGGGCGTCCATAGGGATGCTTACGTTTTCCGGATGAGTAAGTGCTTCTTAGTGGGTCCATTTTTACTTGTGTGCCAAGTGGACCCTCTAACCGAACTACGAGGCGTCTGATCCCCTGTACCCCATTTTATATATATCTTTGTTTGGGGTACATAGGCAGTTACATGTTTGAGGCAAGTAGTGCGATGCCATTTTTATACATAAGTTTTACTTAGTTTATTTCTTATATATGTTTGTCAGGGCTTCACGTTTTATATTAAGTGTTTCAGGTAACAGGAAACATGTGTGCTGAAAGTGAACCTCTCTTATGCCTGTCACGTCATGACATGAAAAGGTTACCCATGTCGGTATCGCATTCCTGTCATGATCTTGGTTTAAGTTTGGTATATCTTGTTGTTTTTCTGTGAATACCTTGATCTCTATTTTCAAAGACATGATAAGTGTGAGTGAACATCAATGGAAGTGGTCGGCATGTCATCCATACGAGTGAAACCCACGTGTATCCTTGTGGTTGGCGTAGTCGAGACATGATTGGAGATCATGTTAATTCCTATGTGATGGGCACACTTAACTTGTTTGTGAATTTATGTGATCAATGTTTTCTTGAGTGCTTTCTCTATTATCCTGTTGTGTTGTTTGCATAATTACATGTTATATCTTATGTTCATGCTTATGCCTTGCCATGCATGTTGGTTTTCATGATGTTATATCTTATTGCATGCTTTGGTTGTGTCCTAGATGACCCAAAACTGAGATCCAATGTGTGTTACCTATCAAGAATGAAAGATACATCCATTTGATGGAACTTAAGTTGTACGTGACTGAAAAGCATAGTATGTGACTAAAAGAATACCAGTACAAACTTCTATGGCAGCTCAGGGGCAGATGTTGCAACCAATGCTCACTTTGAGGAGGTCTGAAGACGAGTAAAGGTAAAAGGTACTAATGTTTGTTTTCAGGATGATCGTCGTGCTACTAATGGATCAGGTTCAGGTGCTTGAATAGTGTCTGATGGGGTACACACAAGGATCGATGATGACCGACCTAATCATCTGATGGAGGTTGTCTAGGAGTCCTTGTCAGTTTTGTCGAGGTCTAGGTTTTTATTTTTTTCTTGCATGTTTTAGTTGTTTTTGTTCATATCAGTTGGTATGTTTTTATTGATAGTTGATGTGTACATGGAAAAAATGCTTTTATGTTTATCTTAGCTGGTATCAGTTTTTCACTCATTAGCATGATATGTTCTCATATGTTCTTCATATCTTATATCTTTTGCTATGGATGGTTCATATATACATGTTATCAGGGTTTATGTTCTATATATCTTTTGATGATACCCTGTTATGTTTATATGAGATGCACATCAGTTTAGTTCATGTTTCACACACTTGTTTTTTATATATATACCATGTTGTGTGTGCTTAGCATGTTACCATATATCTTAGTTGGCTAACCCTGTTTCTTCCTAGCTTTATCAATTGGTGTGTTCAATTAGTTATCAATATGGTTATGCTAACTCTCCTTGCAGCATGTTCTCAGTGTTTGTTCATGTTTGGACATCACTTGGGATCTTTTCTATGTTTGAGCAAGGGCCCTTTGTCAACTTTTGATAAAAAGGGGGAGAAAAGATATATGAATATACAGGTTGATAGTTGATATGTGTATTCTTTATGTTTTTACATATGTTTTTGCATACATGGTTGGATGAGCTACATGTTGATATCTCTTATGAGTGATGGTTTTATTTCTTGATGTTCTTGTTTATATATGCTATATATGTGTTGCCTAACCTTAACCTTAGTATGTTAGTGTGTCTTTCAAGCTTCAATCTATAGGCACATACTAATGGGGAGCAAAGGTTAAGGGGGAGTTGCTGCCTACAAGAGACTCATATGTTGTTTTATATTTCTATGAACATGTGTTATGTATTATATTCATATGATGGTTTTGGTCACAAGTTCCCAAAGGGGGATATTATAAATGTTATATCTTGTGAATTGTGACAAACAAAGGCAAAACAGACATTTCACATCTACTGTTATATTATGAGTCCTTGTATTAGGTCTAGTCCTTGGTGTACAAGTGTACGGAAGTCTTCGGAGCTGAAGACATCAAGAATGGACGCGATCGGCGGCAACCAAGCTTAACCGGGAGTCAAGCAGGCAGCTGGACAGAACAAGAGTCGACTGAAGTTAAAGATGGAAATGAAATGCCATAAGGTCAGTCGACGAACCCTTTGGAGGGTGACTTGGCTTTAAGGTCAGTCGACTGACATGCAATGACTAGAATGGCAGAAATGGTAATTAAAGGGTCAGTCGATTGACTGACGAGATTTTCAGTGATTTCAGCTTGGTTTTTTTACTCCCGGTTTACTCGGTCAAAACCCTAGTTGGTCAATTGACTTTGACCAACGGATCTTTTAGGGTTTTGACTATAAAAGCAACATAACGAGAGGGTTTTCCTAAGGACTTTGTTTATTTCTTCAAGAGCTTTCAAGAGACAAAACCCTAGCCTTTGTGAGAGAAGCTTTTAGAGAGAAATCTTCATCTTCCTTCCTTCCATTCACTCACTTCAATTCTTTTAACCCAAGTGAGTTTGAGTGAATGATTGTATGTGGGTATTGATATTTTAGTGTTTTATCTTTCTTTCTCTATCATTCTCATTAAGTGAGACTTTCAAGTGAGAAAAACCCTCTTCTACCAAAGGTGATTCCTTTGATGTGATTTGTTCTTGTTGAAGACAAGAGAGGTAAAACCCTTGAGAAGGAGTTTAAGGTGAGGTGTTTGGTGATATGCTTCTTCAAACCCTAGTGGATTCTAGGTTAGAGATTTTAGGGTAAAATATCTTCAACTTTCAAGTTATATTAAATCAACAATAATGGGAGTGGTGTAGAGTTGTTGGAGGTGTCCCAAAGCTTTGGATTTATCTTAAAAGCAAGAAGCGACTTTAAGAGTGGACGTAGGCAATCTTGTGCCGAACCACTATACATCTTGTGTCTTTGGTTTACTTTCTTGTTCTTATTTTATTTCTATATGCTTGGTTGTTGTAGTTATAGATTGATATCATTAACTTACAACTCTAGTTGGTAGTCCTTGAACCAGAAGGTGGGAGTGCCTCTTTCTCTACCCACCTCGAGAAGTTCTTGGCTACTTGTAAAAGTATTGGGTGTTTTCATAGTCTTAGAGTTGTGGTTTCAACAAACCCACACTCATGAAGACATGACCCCAAGGACTAGAGTTAGTGAGTTGTGATTGAATCTAGATTACATATTTGTTCATCTCTTCATGCTTTACATTTCCATATCTTGTTGTCTTGCTTGTTTATTGGTTGTGACTTGATAGTTTTGCTTAGTGTAATCTTTTTATTCCGCACTTTGTTTTTCCTAAGCATATCTATTAGTGTCAGTTTCTCAGATAAGTGTTAGTTGGTCTTTGAGTTATCGCTTGGTGGTGATCTTTGCTAGCATATTTTTAAATAGACTATTCACCCCCCTCTAGTTTATTGGACACCATTGTGTAAGGAATATCATTAAGATCAAGTCTTAAGTTGTTTTTATTTTATTTATGCATTAGTAAGTTTAAATTCAATCAAATGTTGCAAATTTTCATTTCTTAGATGGAAATGTTTAAATTAATGAAAGAAGTGAATTTTATATATAATGTGTATTTTTGGCATTCTAAGTCATTTTACATTCCCGCACACTCATTTGCTAGTTTAAATGCAAACATTCTATTTAGGGTTGAAAAATAACCTAGTGCTGTGAATTGCATGTATACAAAGTTGAAAATTCCATAGAAATTCGGAAAAAACCCTAAAAACCCTAAAAAACCCTAATTTGGATCAAATACATGTTGGACTAGGGTTGGGACACCAATTTTCGTTTCTAGAAGTCCTAAAACAATTGTGGATAGGTTTTGAAGTATTTTGGATGACCTAGAACACTCCAAAGACAGTTTGGACTTAAACTTGGAGTTTTCTACAAAATTGAATTCTAAACCAAATCGAAGTCCAAAACCACAAGTCTATAAGTATAGGACGACCAAAAACTATCTAACCTACTTTAGAATAAGTTGTTTGAAGTATACAAAGTGGAAGAAATAAAAAAAAATCAAGAAATTTTTTTTGGTGGTACTGACTTACTCGCCCCATGTGAGTTGCCTTGTTCTGCCAACTCGCCCCACGTGAGTTTCACAGACTCTGCAAATTTTTTGGGAATTCTGTTATTTTTTCATGTACGTTCCTCGTTCTATTTTCTTCTTTACTTTAATACTTAAAATTGTGTGTCTTTCATTAGAATATCATGGATAGAATCATAGACACCTCTTACCCCAACACAAGAGAAAAACGTCTACTCCGTTTTGCTAAAATCATCGAATTTCTGGATGAACATCCGGAATTCAAACCCCCGATTTGTAGACATGCTATGTATTGGAACATTGTTCCCGAACGTGGCTATTTGGACTTAATGAAATCTCCATGGGGGAGTTACTTCTTTGAAAAACTTAGTAAGATGGAATGGAAAAACCTCTTGTTTTTCGGTTATGAGACTTATTCACCAACTTTTATAAGAGAATTTTATCGGAATATTGAAATAGTGCATAGTGAGGAAAAACCTGGCTTTTATGTTAGAATGCATGGAGATATCTTATACGTATGCCCGGGTATGATTGGTCAATCATTAGGTATACCACACATTTTTATGAAAATTACAATTATATGATGGAAAAGTGGTATAACTCCAACAAACCCGTATATGATGTGTTAAAGTTTTCTCAGATTTTATCACCATGTGTAGAAGGTAGTAGTGGAACTTATAATAATCAAGCTCTCGTTTTGATGTGGATGGCAACTAATATCTTTGGTTATGAGAACCCTTATAGAGTTGATGATAACATGTGCCAAATTTTATATGAATTGCAAAATAATGAACCTTGTTATCAACTATGTTTTAGACTTATTAATTCTATTGTTTATGTTATCCTTTCAAATAGAGCTTTATGTGTGCTTGCGGGCACTATCACTAAGATGGTTGCCTTCTTTCGACCCGAATGGTTGGAAGGCTATGTTGATTGGGTCCGGATAAGACCCATGACACCTCTACACCGTGTTTTGAGAATAGCTAGACCTATAAGTTATTTCCTAGGTATCATGCATAAATGGAGAATGAGATGTCTCACTATACCCCATGCACCCATCAATGACTTGGACCTCATAAGCCATCTCCCCGAAAATAGTCAACACTTTTGGACATTCATGTTTGGACATATAGATGAACGGGAAGGTGTGGTAGTTGATCATGTTGGAGAATCTATAAATCCTCCACCGTTTAGAATGAAGTTAAATTACATTTGTAACTATGTGATCAATAAGATGGACTTTCTTTGGTACTTTGATTGGTATGATCCTTCCGAGGACGAATGAGACTATAATTCTGAAAATGACTCCATAAGTGGTGGAAGTAGTGATTCGAACATATGAAGTTGCAACATATGAGAAGTGTTATGCGTCATGCATCATATTTATCTTTGTTACTCACTTTTGTTCTATCTCTTGTAGTAAGAACTAATAGCACACACACACACGTGCATATCATTCATCATACATACACATAATAGTACACACACACAATATAGCCTATGCATATCACCATGACAACTTGGCTCGAATTACCAAAGGACATTCGGATGGAGATAATCAAAACGGTGGCCAAGGAGGAATCTAAAAGACTCCAAACGAGGCTCCAAAGGTTTGCTTATGGAGTGTACATACGTAAGTATCATGAGCTAGAATTCTTGATTCATATCGATAGATGGTAATGTATAAACGCACGGTCTTAGGAATCTGACCATAAAAGACCTTCATTACATGCATCATTCGTATTCTTATTTTCAGCATGTTTATTTTTCTGTAAATTTCGCAAATAAAAAATATAATAATAATTCTCTTGTTTTAGTCGTTGTAGTATCCTAACCTTACAGGAATAATTCTTTCAAAATGAAGACAAGGAGAAATACATGAAAATAGGATAAGCTTGACGTTTGGGGGTGGGGTATTATATTACCTAGCTTGACGTTTTCCATGTTTTATTTACGGCTATGACAAGGTTTACAAAAAAAAATTTGTTTTAAAATGTAGATTTGGTGATTTTCAATGATAAGTATAGATCTTTAATTGTCATAATTAGGAATTGGTTATATTTGAAATTCTTATATGATGATTGATATGTTAAGAGCATGTTTTATTACTTAACATAGATTTCATTCGTGAAAATATTGACTAGCTTATTCTTGTGCACATAGTGTCAATTGACATAAGTCAAGTTGAGATTAATTGACCTTCTAGGAAACCTTAAAATAGTGTGGAGATTATCGTTAACCCAAGTGAGATTTAAGCCTTTCTTTATTTGGATTGTATTTACGTACATCTGGGCCCGAGGGACCCAATTCTTGATAAATTTTTTAGTTCGTTCTTAGTCTCTTCATTTTATTTTTCTAGTTGATCACAAGGATGAAATCAAGTGGGTGTAATATAAACTTAGGTTTTGTAGTTTGTCTCAAGACAATTTCACCACATATTTACCTTGAAAATGATTTTGAACATTTGAAAACCAAAATAGCCTTTTTAGCCCACCTATTTTATTTATCCAATTAGGAGAACTTTTGAGCCTTTATATAAGCATTTTCTTTGATAGCTAAACATCCTTACCCAACTCCAATTCGGATTATAACCCCATAGTATTATTTCTATTACCTATTTTACCGAAAATGTCAAAGATGACAAGTTTTACAAGGAAAAGAGAACAAAGTGTCTCCAAGCTAGAAAAGAAACTTACTATATATATCAAAAAGTTTGAAGATATAGTTTTTTGCATACTAGTCTCTCCTCTTGAACAAGAAAAATACAAAAAGAAAAAGAAAAGAAAAGTTCAAGAGAAGAGAGAAAAAGTGAAGAAGTTCCCCAAGTTACAAATCAAAACAAAGAAATGAGTAAAGAAGGAAATTCTACAAAAGTTCTCAAAGAGTTGTTAAGTTTTGAAGGCCTTTGATATTTTCGGTATATCATAAAAATCCTTTTATCCCTTTTCATTAAGCCAAGTTACAACCTATTTATGTTTAATTGATTTAAGGTTTTATGTGGTGAAAAGTGGCGAGTAAATGAGAAAATGCTAAGGTGAAATACCCGACATCCTTATATGTGATCAACATTCCATTAATAAGAGACTAACTCATACAATGTTCGTTCTTTTCTTAATGTATTAGGCAATGTGTGGGACATCCTCTTTTATTTCCATTCCTCACATATGTGGTGCATATACATATACACATATTCTTCGGAGTGATATTTTGAGTGTATGCCGGGTGAGGATTGCATCAAAACACTATTTTGAAGGTAACTTAGTAGAGATATGTTTTGATATGAGATTTGTGTTACTAGGCATTATTTCACTTTTGTAAGTTATGTTAAGGTGATTAGTGAATTATCTCAATCTTGAGAAATAAAGCATAATCTTATATGTTAGTGTTGATTATACTAAAGGATTATGTAAGCATGAACTCATTATGTTGAAAGACGGTTTACTCTTTGAATTTGTTCATTATCATCTCTTCCTTGGAAAACCCTCACGAGGCTACAACTCGTCCTATTGGGGAGTCCTATAGGTTTAAGGCCTTGTTGC